>LVTN01000783.1:122800-142099 GCA_001649415.1 Musa itinerans
TACTTTAACATGGACTTCTTTTCTATTGGCCAATAACCATAATCAGAATCCAATAATATCTATAATATATCTTACTTAATTAAATAGGGCCAGATAATCTTACAAAAATACCACCACAAGCTAATATCAAGAAAGAAGCAAGATGTTTCTTTTGTAAAAGAAAGGGACATATGAAGAAGGAATGCACGAAATTCCAACAATAGCTTGAAAAGAAAGGTAAACCATCCTCGTTTGTGTGTTATGAATCTAATATAGTTAATGTTAATATTAACAACTGGTGGATTGACTCTGGATCAATAATCCATATTGTAAACTCTTTGTAGGTGCAAAACCTAAGGAAGCCAGTGGGAAGTGAGCAAAGCATCTTATTAGGATATAAGATGGGCTCACATGTGGAGGCAATTGGAACATGCATTTTAACTTTAAGTAGTGGTTTTGTTTTAAAATTGGAAAGGACCTTTTATGTACCAAGTTTCTGACGAAACTTAATTTATGTTTCTAGACTCATACTATTTGGGTATTCCTTTAATTTTAAAGATATATCATTTCGTTTATTATATAATTCTGATTGTGTTGGGAATGGTATTTTGTCTGGTGGTCTTTACTATATTTTATTACAAAATGATGATACTCAAAGTTCAATGCATGTTTACACTAGCATTAAAAGGTGTAATATTAATGAGGACTCCTCTATATTATGGCATCGGAGATTAGGACATCTCCATAGAGAGAATTAAGAGATTAGTTAATGATGGGGTACTTAGTACTCTTGATTTTACTAATTTGAAGACTTGTGTGGATTGTATTAAGGGAAAACAAACCAATAAGTCCAAAAAGGGTGCTAATAGGAGTCCAGACATATTAGAGATTATTCATACTGATATATATTGTCCATAGACATACATGGTTAGAAATACTTCATATCCTTTATAGATATTTACTCACGATATATGTATATATATATATTTGCTTTATAACAAAAATGAAGCATTGGATGCCTTCAAAGTCTTTAAGGCTGAAGTTGAGAACTAATGTGGTAAGCAAATTAAAATTGTGAGATCAGATAGGGATAGAGAATATTATGATAGATATACTGAAAATGGACAAGTACTTGGTCCTTTTGCTAAGTTTCTTCAAGAACATGAGATTGTTACCTAATACATTATACCTAGTTCTCCATACCAGAATAGTGTTGTAGAAAGAAGAAACCGAACAATATTAGACATGGTGTGGAGTATGCTTAGCAACTCCAATCTTCCTAAGTTCTTGTGGACTGAAGCACTAAAGACGGTTGTATATATATTAAACCGAGTTCCAACTAAAGCTGTCCAAAAGACACCATTTGAATTATGGAAAGGTTGGAAACCAAGTTTGCGACATATGCATATTTGGGGATGTCCGTCTGAAGTCAGGATATATAATCCACAAGAGAAGAAACTGGACCCGAGGACTATTAGTGGGTATTTCATTGTATATGCCGAAAAGTCCAAAGGTTACAGGTTCTATTGTCCATCTCACACAACTAGGATTGTGGAATCAAGAAACGCTAAATTTCTTGAGGATGACGTGATTAGTGGGAGCGATCATTTCAGGAACATAGTTTCCGCACATGATCATATAGAATCTCAACCTTCCACATCAAATGATAGATTGGTTATAGTTCATAGCACTCCTCAAGTACAAACTAGTGCTGAACAACCAATCATTGAAATTCCACAAGTTGTTGATAGTATTCTAATAGATCAAGCAGTTCAGGAATTACAACAAGCTCCTGAACAACTAGTTGAACCACAAGTTCCTCATGGAACCATTGGTACAACATTAAGAAGATCTACTAGAAATAAAAGATCAATAATTCCTAGTGATTATTTTGTATATCTATAAGAATTTGACTATAATATTGGAGCCAAAAATGATCCTGAAATATTTTCACAAGCCATGAGTTGCAAAGAGTCAAATTTGTGGCATGATGCCATGTAAGAAGAGATGAATTCCATGATGAGCAATGGAGTTTGGGATCTTGTAGAATTGCCTAATGAAGCAAAGGCTATTGGCTACAAATGAGTTTTTAAAACTAAGAAAAATTCGTTAGTCAACATTGAGAGATATAAGGCAAGACTTGTTACAAAGGGATTTACTCAAAAAGAGGGAATCGATTATACGGAGACGTTTTCTCCTGTATCTAAGAAAGATTCTCTACCATTTTAGCATTGGTTGCTCATTTTGACCTCGAGTTGCAACAAATGGATGTGAAAATAATATTTCTTAATGGAGATCTAGAGGAAGAGGTTTATATGAAATAACCTGAAGGTTTCTCCTATAGTGTCGGTGAACACTTAATTTGTAAGCTTAAGAAGTTTATATATGATTTAAAACAAGCCTCCCGCCAATGGTATTTTAAATTTTATAAAGTGATTTCTTCATTTGGATTTGTTGAAAATCCCATGGATCAATGCATATACCAGAAGGTCAGTGGGAGTAAAATATATTTCCTTGTTTTATATGTAGATGATATTTTGCTTGCAACCAACGATAAGGGTTTGCTGCATAAGGTGAAACCATTCCTTTCTAAAAATTTTGACATGAAGGATATGGGTGAAGCATCTTATGTCATTGGCATTAAGATCCATAGAGATAGACCTCGAGGCATTTTAGGTCTATCACAAGAAACCTATATCGATAAACTTTTAGAAAGATTTCGGATGAAGGATTGTTCACCAGTGTTGCTCCCATTATGAAAGGTGATAGGTTCAATTTAAACCAATACCCAAAGAACAACTTTGAAAGGAAATCAATGAAAAACATCCCATATGCTTCTGCCGTAGGAAGCCTTATGTATGCTCAGGTCTATACTAGACCTGATATTACATTTATTATGGGGATGCTAGGTCGATATCAGAGTAATCCAGGTATGGACCACTAGAGAGCTGCAAAGAAAGTGATGAGGTATCTACAAGGAACCAAATATTACATGCTTATGTATAGACATACAAACAATCTGGGTGTGATTGGTTACTCAGATTCAGACTTCGCTGGTTGTGTTGATTCTCGTAAATCAACATCAGGATATATTTTTATGATGGCTGGTGGAGCTATTTCTTGGAGAAGCACCAAGCAGACCTTGACTGCTACTTCTACCATGGAAGCTGAGTTTGTCTCCTGCTTTGAGGCTACTTCACATGGTGTATGACTTAAGAGTTTCATTTCTGGGCTTAAAATCATGGATTCTATTTCTCGGTCATTAAGAATTTTCTATGATAATTCAACTGTTGTCTTTATGGCTAAAAACAATAAAAGTGGAAGTCAAAGTAAACACATTGACATTAAGTATTTAGCCATAAGAGAACGTGTAAAAGAAAAGAAAGTGGTCATTGAGCATATTAGCACTGAATTGATGATTGCTGATCCTTTGACTAAAGGCATGCCACCTCTGAAATTCAAGGATCATGTAGGGAAAATGGGACTTGGTTCCACTTTGTAATGATATTGAAACTCCTATATATTGTGATATTTTCTCATTCATGTGCACATTATTTTGAGAAAATATATTGTTACTAGACCAAGAATAAACATAAGGTTTATTCATTAAGTAATAGTACCACATTAAGATTAAGAAACTAAATACATCGTAATACATGGATGATAATACTCGCACTTAGAGGACTTATCGCTATGATTCATGTATTTATTTCTTAAGAAAATTATTCGAGAAAGATTAATTCAAATTATTAAGCTAAACGTATGGACCAAGTGCGAGAATGTAACCATTATTATTAAATATCTTATTTAATAATAATGTAATTGTTCTCATTAAGATTCATAATTCATTATCATGAATTTCTTCATTTATTATGGTTTAAATGATTTCAGTTTTTTATTCATTATAAATGAAACCGTTATTATTAAATTAAATATTTAATATCATTAAAATTCTTCATTATGGTCCAAACCTTATAAATTTGAATTAATTCTTTAACGTTATGAGTTGGTGATAATAAATATTCTTGATGGGAGAACACCTATATAAACGAGGATTTTGGTCCCTGGGCTCAACATCTCTTTGACTCAAAAGGATTTCTTTTTTTTGAAGCTTAGGAGATAATCTTTACAGGAGTTCTCCCATCTCTTAAAATTTAGATATTTAACTAAACTTAAGAGGAGGAGGTATGCTCAAAATGAGAGCTTATAATATTTTACTAGCTTATAAATGAATGCTCCATTAACTAAGTCTAAATAAGATATTTATACATTCCAAAAGACTTCAAGAATGGAGCTAAAAATTTAAATCCCTAAAATTTCAGGGCATGGGCGGTACTACCGTTGGTAATGGCCGATATTATCGTTGTAAAATTTAATGTCACAAATCTAGACTACAACGATACTACCGTCATAAAATTTAAAATTTAAGTGGTACTATTGCCATCCTAAGTGGTACTATTATTGTCATAAGCAATACTATTATTGTCATAAGCAATATCATCATTGAAAAAACCGACAAAGCATAAATAGTACTTATCAACTGACTCAGGTGGTACAACTGCTTAGCCCTAGTGATATCACTGTCTACGCCTAGTTTAGACTGCTGGTATGGCCTTTTACAAGCTAAATTCTACTTGGTTTCAAGCCCAATAGCTTTCTTGATGAGTGGGCTTTGTTTCGACTCAATATCAATTTAAATTGACTCAAAATAACTTTGATTAAAACCTTAACAAATCAACCACATATCTAACATATATATACAAAGCTTTGGACACATTTTACTCTCTTCTAACATATTATCTGATCTTTTATCACTTCGTTTGAGTCTTTGGTACATTGTTCTTTCTTTCGATATATCGCTTATTCCATTGACATGTCAGTTTTCCCATGATATTTAATGTTTCGATATAATATTCGATCCCTCTAGCACAGTGCCTACTTTTAATATAGAGTTTGATTTTTGACATATCGACCAATCCTTCGGCTCGATAATTTTTTGACACGAAAATGTTTTGATACAATGTTTGACTCACCTATTCAATAGTTGGTCCTTCGTGTTTAAAGCATTTACTTTGTTACTTATCTCATAAGCACATTAATTTAATAAACTTAATAATTTATTTCATTATCAAAATGTGAGATTTAACTGCATAAACACTAAAATATTAACGTCAAAAAATTATCATGGCTAAAAATGATCACAAATTTCATAATAAGTGTATGAGTTTTCTATATAACATTTGTTAGAAACAATACTATTGTCATAAATCATCTGCATCATTGAGTCTGATTGAGTTGAGTTGATTATCGATCTATGTTACCAATTTGAGTTGATCCGATCCACTTCTTAAAGCTCATCGAGCCATGAGAACCAAATATTCGAGGAGGTCGAAGTTCTTTTAGGGCGACTCCATCAAGGTGATGTTTGACTCTAGGCATTATTTTGTTTTTCTTTCTTAATTATTTTAAAATTTTCATATTTGAAAAATCACATTACCCATTCTTATGATGTTGATCATTCTTATCATGCACATGGTCAGTAGCAAGCATTTAATTTGGTAGGTTGCCCCTCCATGACCTTCCTCTCAATAGTTCATGCTACATTCTTCAGAGATGATAGAGTCTGTTTTGGCCACTACAAGCATATGAGTTTAGTAGCTTATTAAACACATGATTTCGAGGGTCCTAAGCATGAAACCAACATAACATGCATTAAGGACAAATGATATGGACACCAACCACATCAATTAATTAATCAATTAATCCTGCCTATAAATATGGGAATTTGTCGGCTAAATTCCTCTGACAGACCACCTTACATACTTGTCATGCAATTTAATTTTGTAGCCATCCATACCTGTCATCATCGCCATAAATAACATCAACCATGTATCATGTTAGGGTTGGCCCCTCATCCATGTTATGTAATATGAGAGCAAAAACACCTTGCAGTAATTGTGGTGTGCCTACGTGAAGATGCATGAATTTACGTATCTCAAGCCAAAAAACGAATCATAATCATGTTGTAATATCTTAAGTTAGTCTCACATCCGAAGGTTAATAGTCGTACCACTATTAACTTATATTATTTTAAAACAGTGGTTCAAGACTTAAAAGTTAATGAATTGGTTATCTCATTAGATCAATGATTGATATCAGAACAAAAGCCTTAGAAGACAATTGATATACTCAAGTAGATAAGAACTATTCGTGAATAAGATCACGGTTTCTTCGAAATTGTATAACACTATGTATGCATAGATTTCTTTGGTGCAAGTATCAACTCTTGCGATTCTTGGAAATGCCAAGTTTTTAGAGAGGTTATGATCATTATTTTCGGTAAATCTAATTCGACCTATGCAGCTCAATCAACTTGGTAATCATGATGCACAAACTATGCATGACGCATAAACTGTGTGAACCACATCAACAAGGCAACACTCCCTCATTAAATTGATGATGATAATATCACTAATATATAAAACTTATCTCTAGGCATGTTTCTATTTTTTTTTTTTTTACATTTTGATCTCATAGAATTAAGCTAAAGCTCTTAAGTCAATCATTGACATTATTTTGTCCATGATGAACGAACAAAGAATATCTTGACTATCGTAGGAGTTTTATCTTTTGCCGATAGAAACAAGAGATTTAAGATACAAAAGTCTAAGAGATAAGTAGATACAAGTATTTTATGCATTTGAAAAAAAAATTCTTCGATAAAATCTTTTATCTAAGGAAATAAGAGATATAAGATACAAATATTTAATTCTCAACGTCTTTTTCCTTTTCATACACGATAGTATTGAAAAATTGTGTCTGATCGATCTCATCAGGTCATCAAAATTAATCCTATCACATCTATTTCTTTTTCCTTTCACGTAAAATGCTCTCTCTCTCTCTCTCTCTCTCTCTCTCTCTCATCGTCATCGGTCGTACTACGTGCATGCATGCGGGCTATGATTAAGGCAGCCACGAAACACGAGCACATGTAGGTGGCCACGAGGAGAGAGCAGCTCATACATGCAACAATCACGTCCGATGGAGACATGCATTTTGGACTGCCAACCTGCCTGCCTCCGCCGTTACTTACCCACCACCCTCCCCCATTTCCTTCTCTACCACCTCCTATAGTTCTAATTATCGACATGTTTAATCTACCTAAACTTGTAAATTACATGTTTTTGTGCTCTCGACGTCTCCCACTCAAACATACAATTTAGATTTGACTACAAAATTCTACCACCCATTACGCATTACTTTCTCATTTCACACGGCACGTATCTCCTCCTTGTAGCAAATGTAGTAATAGACTTCAAAATGCAGCGCGACCTCGACATTTGTCTTGCGTGTTTAATTGATCACCTCACATGGGTTGTTTCGTGTGAATCTGACTGCAATAGTTCATCTTAGTGTTCATGTTTTGTTCAATCTAATATAATGAATCACGTTTGGGCTCGATTTTATCATGTTTATTTCTTCTTGGATGACCTAATAGGAATTGATTCATTGACACAACCTCCTAAAGAAGGATGGTGGCTCGGACAACTCATAGCCCACACCCAATGTTGGACTACTTTGAAGGCTTTACATTTCTCCCACTCGAATTCACACCTATATCTTATACAAGTGAACATAACTCGTTATGGTACGTTTAGTCTTTCACACTCTTGCCACTATCTATGGTGTTTCTTTTGATTAGAGTATATATTTATCTCGGTGTCACTCTCGAAGGATGATAATTTGTTACTTTAATTATCATATTTCGTATGAATTGATTAAAAAATCATGAGTTCAACGAAAATAATAATAATAATAACATAAATCTCAATTATTTGGGATTGGTTATATGAATCTTTTGCTATCATTGTGATATATTAGTTAAGATTCATATTCATGAGATCGGACATGATATTGACTCTTTTTCTTTTATTCATTCAGGTCAATTTTTTTTCCCACTAATCTTATATTTTGTACCATTCAAAAATCTTAAAATGACGAGTCTAATTCAAACCGCTTAAGATTAACATATATCATATCAAACATCAATTCAACCTAAGAACTTATTTTTGGATTATAGGTTAACGTGATTCTTCTTAGCCATATAAGACTATTCTATTTATTTGACTCGTGAAAATTTACAACACATTGTACTGTATACTTGATATAACCACCTAAAGAAAACGTTGAATGAATCAAACCTTCATCCATTTCATGTTATCCACATGCATGAGTTCAAAGATGCAACACGACAGCTGGTGATTGTGTGGATTTGACATGGACGTGTGTTGTGTGGACAAAGTTGGCAACACGGGAGTCAAAGCGCACGCACACACACACACGTCTCTCTTCGTCACATGCTACTGCTGCTGCTGTGCAATCAATCAATTGGCAAACGCTTCTTCTCCCTCGGCAATTGCCTGATCTCTTCTCAGGACCACAGTCGTCCCTTCTTCACTCTCCATTGTCATGAGAAGGAAGGATTAAGACAGATGTAAAGGCTCCTCGTTCGCCTCCTCGAAACATGCATTACATTATTGCATTAATGGACCGGCGGCCGGTGGTGGCGGACGAGTCATGGGGTGCCTCCCATGTCCCCATCACGTGGCTGTGCCCCAGGTGTCCGTATCCATCGCCTCGCTTGCTGTCACACGTGGCACTCCAACTACACGTAGGAGGGGCATGTGCGCCTCCACATGGCCTCACTGTCGATCGATCTCTTGATCCTATAAAGTTCACCAAGCTTTCCCCTCTCCTTCCACACTTGTGGCTTTGATCCTCATCCGCTGGTTTTAGTAGATGGCCAGCAGAAGGCCCAGTGCCTCAGATGAGGAGCTCAGAGAGCTCATCTCCAGGCTCCAATCCGTTCTTCCCGAGACACACCGTCGAGGCAGGAAAGGAGTAAGTGTGCCTCCTGTATCTCAAACACCCGACTTGTGCTGCGTGTTATGTGAGCTGAGACCTCGATGATGTGCAGGCTTCAGCTGCAATGCTACTGAAGGAGACGTGCGAGTACATTAAGAGCCTTCACCGGGACGTCGACGAACTCAGCGACCGCCTGTCGGAGCTGGTGGCAACCATGGACGTGAACGGCGCACAGGCCGAGACCCTGCGGAGCCTCTTCCGTTCCTGACCACCTTCTGCTTCATCTACTCAGCTCGGCAGAGATCTGCATCGTCATACATGTAGAATGCACCGTAATCCATATCAGCTCTTACGACTGTAGGTAGTTTTTGCTTCTATTTTCATACGCTACATTAACTGTGAGGTCCGGCTCGAGTTGCTTCATCTATAGAAGACCCGAGCGGTCACTACTTCGAACGGGCATTCATGTACGCCATGCGGCTTATACTTGGTCTCCATATATAGTTTATTCTTTCCATTTTAGTTCAGCTTCGAAGGAAGAGAAGTTGAAAAGAATAAACGAGCAAAGCACAGCTGAGGCGATGAAGACTCGTTAAGCTCCAGTAAGTTGACATGCGCCCCCATGCTTTTCGGGGTGCGTACTTATCCAACCACAACATAATCTCCTAAAAGGACTTGACTTTGAGACGAACACTCGAAACTAAGATCGGATAAGGTAGGATCGATAGCAACTATACGGAGTAAACCAATAAGATAGGATCGATAGCAACTATACGGAGTAAACCACGTTATTCTCTAGAAGGCGGTTTTCTACGTTAAGGTCTATTCGGATCCAACGGCCCAAAGGATTTCATCCACCTAGACCCATGTTCTTAGCTTGTAGTCAACAACCACAGCAATAGATAGACCAATTATAACAATAGATGATTTATAAACAACAACAATAGACATCAATGATGTTCTTTAATCAACTATATCAATTACATCAAATAGGTACAATTTCATATACACATTCCCATATAGAATCAATTGCATAGGAGTTTATTATCGCAGAATATCAAACAATTATTCATTTGTTTCTCTCTCGATGCATAGCGTGAAACCATCGATGGGACAACATCATGCATGCATATGGAGTACCTCATTAATATTGCAACAAACATAGATCAGATAAAGAAGTATAAAGCGGGCATAGCAAAGAGCTAAAATATTTGTATGCATACCAGGTTGTAGCTACACAGATTAGAGCAAGAGGGGAGGGGTGACTTCAAGTAGAAATCATTAGAACCTAGCTTGGGACAACCACTATGTTGTAGTAGAAGATCTGGCCGTGTTTTGAGTTGTGGTGGTATGTATGTCAGCTCAGTGCAACCAGATATAAACAAAGATTGTAGAGATCCGATTTCTACCAGCCAATCTGGTATAGAGATCAATTTATTGCAGCGAATAATGGTCAACTCCCAGAACCATTGTTTCGACCGTAAAACTTGTGGCAAACACATCAGCTCTTGGCATCCAACAATCGTCAACTCGCGAATATGCCTGATGAGTATCTGCCAACCCACGGATCCACAATGCCATAGCATCTCATTGTTCAACCAAATGTTCAACTTTCTCACCCTCAGGTTCGAATCGCATGTCCTCAATTTTGGGCACTGCATCAGTGTCAATTCTTCAATGTCCAAATCTAAAATACTTCCTATTGTTGGTCCTTCCCATTTTTCTAGCCGAGGCATTTCAGAGAAAATAAGTTTATCTAAACTTGCATATCTGAAAGTATCACTAGCATAGAATGTTCCATCCACAACAGTGATTGAATCCATGCTGCTTATCTCAACAATCTTGAGATGAACTAGTCCCCCAAGTGGCGGTAGGCTTTCACATCTCCGGAGGTTGACCAATCTGATCTCCTTCAAATTATAAAGATAGAGAACCGTATCCTTCATCCATCTCGGGAATTCCTTACCGGCATACGAAGTGATCTCTAGTTTACTCAAATAGATATTAGGGTGGAGGCCCTCAAGTACCTGCAGCGATATGACATCAGAAGCAATCTCGACATCATTCATATTATGCCATTTCCAATGCAGTGCCAAACGTTTGAGCTTTGGTAGTATGTCTTGCAACAACATTGGAGGAGTGGAAGCATCCTCTGGATTTGAGACGACATGGAGGTTCCACAGATCAAGTTCGTCGAGGACTATTAGAGGTTGCAACTCTGAGATGACATCTCCAATACTACAGACTGTACTGATCGAATATCCAAACAATGTTTGGAGGTTATGCATTTGCTCTAATCCACTGGGCATTTGCGTTAAAGAGTCACACCTGATCATATTCAGGTTTGTCAATTTTCTCAGATTACCAAAATCCTCGGGTAACTCGACGAGGCCATAGCAACCTTCAAGGTTTAACTCTTGTAGATTCACAAGGCTAGCGACGGATTTGGGTAGCCTCTTAAGCCTAGCACAAAAATCTAGTTTTAAGATTTGTAGATTCCTAAGGTTGTTGAACTGTTCCGGTAGTTTATGAAGCTTCTCACACCAAGTTAGATTTAGAACCCGTAAATTTCGAAGGTTGCACAAAGATGCAGGAAGTGTTTGGATCTCACTCTGAGAAAGGTTAAGATATCTCAAGTTCAGCAACTTGCCAACCGTGTGAGGAAGTTGTTGGATCCTTGTAGCCCCTAAATGTAAAATGCGTAGATGTATGAGGTTTGCAAACATGGCTGTCGGAATACCTGTGATCTGGCATGGCTGTTGTTTAAGAACCATCTCCTCCTCCCTATGTAAAGATAGGGTTCTCAGCTTATTGTTTACTTTAGCTAATAAAGTCGTGGGAAATGTGGATACTCGGGAATCCACGAGCAAGCGTAGATGAAGGCATTGTTGTGGGATTGTGGAATCTCGACCAACCCTCATCCGGAAGTAGCATCGCTCCAAGGCATTGCTTATCAATTCTATCAATTTGTCAGTCTCAAGCTTCTCTTTGCGTGGAATACCTTCGGCAGTGAGCACGTGCAAAAAGTCGACATGGTTGAAGATGTAATCCTGTGGTATCAACAACTGATACAGCCATGATCGTGCAACTACTGGAGAAAGATAAGGTAGGAACATTAAATTGAAATGCTGGTTGTGTTCTAGTTGCTCTGTCCTACACAGAGCATCTATTTCTTCTTGCCATCGACTCATCTCAGTGTATCTAAATATCGAGCCCAACATCTTGGCATACACGGGAACCGATTCAAAATCATAATAATTATAAATTCTATGGGCGAACGAAACTAACATTCTTTCTTCCTCCTCCCCGGCCTGATCAGGATGGCTCAATGCGTGTCTCATAAGTAGCTTTACCCAATTATCTTCCGATATAGTATCAACATAGTGTGTTAAGAAACTGCGCCGCCAATCTAATTTAAAAAAATCATAAAGATTGTAATCACCGATGAGCATCACTACGCTGCCCGGTTCACCCATGAGAAGGAGAAAGTGCTCCAATTGATTCAACTTGTCCTGGTCATCCAACCCAATAAGGAAGTCATCTAGAATGAGGAAGTATTTGTGGCTTCCACCGAATCGATCATAGAACAGCCAGACGTCGTCGCATGGCTCCCCAGCTATCAGTCTCGTAAATTCTTTGATGACCCACTTGGCGTCGAAAGAAGATAATTTGGACCCGTCAATCCAGACTCGATGAACAAAGTGCAGGCAGACCCATGGGTGGTGATAAACCATGCGACCGATGGATGTCTTCCCCACCATAAACCAGCCGGATAGGAGGAAGTACCAAAGCCCATCATCATCATCATCATCACCACCACCACCATCATCATCATCATCATCATCAACATCACCACCACCACCACCATCATCATCATCATCATCATCATCATCATCATCATCATCATCATCACCACCACCGCCATCATCATCATCATCACCATCACCACCACCGCCATCATCATCATCATCATCATCATCAACATCACCACCACCACCACCACCACCACCACCATCATCATCATCATCATCATCATCATCATCATCATGCACATCGTTGGATCGTTGTTGCTGCTTCCGCCGGATTTTATGTATGATTTTTGCTACATCTTCGTCTCTTCCCACCACCTCTTCTCTCAAGATGGTGAAGTACTCTCTTTCTTCTTCTTCTTCTCGTCGTGGATACGTCGAATCCATCATCTCCTTTCGAAGGCATAGCGAAGACCCCCTCCTCAAGAGGTAATTCAACCTGCGTGCCTTCTCCTCCAGCTCTAGTAGAATAGCATGGCGAGATGCCACTCCGTCGACGTTGGGGAAGGAGCACGGCAAGAGGTCGGATGCCGCCGCTCCCCTCGGTTGCCGGCCCAGGATGCTGCGGAGCAGGTCTTCAACGTCCGCGACGGCTATCCCGACGTCGTTCACCCACTCCTCCACCTCCGGCTCCTTCAACGCACGAATCTGGGCACCTATGATCACCGCATTGAGGGCCGAGATGCAATCATGAACCATCTCCATGTGATTTTGGATGCGGAGCACCCGTCCTTGCGCCATCAATTCAGGCGTCGGTAGTATTTCCATTAGTATGTACTTCAAATCGGACGACACCGCCATGTATGGTTCAGATCTTACTCCTCCTTTCCTTCTTCTTTGTGTGTAGTATGTCGGGTGGGAGTCTTGGAGTTCGCTCGGTCTCCTTTTTGTGGAGCACCATATTACTCTTGGCATCTGCCTTAACCATCGAGCGCATGCGACCACGACGACGTACCCCGCCACTGTAACGGACACCTTTAATCAAGCACTTTATTCTGTTTCATCTCGAGAAAGTTGCACGCAAGAATAAAGAGCATCAGCAACTCCAAGTTGGGAGGATTCCAAAGGTTGTGCCACCAACACCACCAACACACTTTTGGAATCTACCTTACCGTCGGCACAAGAAACAAATCAAGAATCTCCATCGTCGCAAGCAAGCTTCCAGTTAGTCGCTTTATTATTCTCCATGGTCTTCTTTCCGTAGCTTTCATGCAAACAGCATTGTCTATCTCATGCAATTACAGGATCACTTCAATTAATTTATCGCAAAAGATAAACTCCTTGTACTTAGTTGATTCAATCCGACCTTCATACTGTCTAACAGTTTATGATTCTCTTATCGGATACATCATTTAATTGAGAAGTTATCCATTAAGATAGAATATCATGGTCCTTGAGTAATTGGGTGAACTCTGTACTCAAGTACTCATCTCCTTGATCTGATCGAAGAATCTTGATACTCTTTTCAGTCTGATTCTTCACTTCATTCTTATACTCTTTGAATTTCTCGAAAACCTCGAACCTATACTTCATCAAGTACACTTGTTTGTACCTAAAGAAATTATTAGTAAACGTAATGAATTAGGAGTAATTATATATGACATGAGTTGACATGGGACCACATACATCACTATGTTTGAGTTCTATCAAATCATTGGCTCTCTTTTTAGTTTAATTAAATTAAGAGTCGGTAATATCTCTCATTCATATGATTTAATAATTCATGGGCTTAATGGATATCTCATTCATATGAACCTCTCTACTTGTCCCAACACTTGTTATATGTGTGTGATCCTCTAGGCCTAATACAAAGCTGGCCATGAGTCATACCTATTAGAACTCATTCTGGCTTAGTGAATAATTATCTTTATAATAATTCACTCGACTCATCGACTGTGGACGTATTATGCCACTATGTCGTAGTCTCTAAACGATATAAGGAAATCCAATCTTTTGGACCTATCTATTCTCAATTACCATGTACTTATAGTCCCTCATCAATCTAATATCTTAGAGACCGTATACTAGGCATGGTATTATCAGGCCCATATAGTTTTTCCTCGAGTCTCGCTCTAATCGGATTCTCCCGAATAACTCTCTCTCTCAATCTGAATGACCTTGGCCAAGGATTTGTCTGAGCAAGAATATACAAGATATTTCTCTCATTATACCGAGAGCGGATGATCCTCTATCGATACTCAATAGCCCTCATAAGGTTGGCTGCCACTTCCAATAACCAGTTGTACTAGATCTGAAACTTTCAAATCTATAAGTCTGGTATCAAATAGTGGAGTACTCATACAGGATATCCTTCGTGTCTTAAGTTTAAGGGCCAGATACACTATTGGAACTATGGAATCGCCATATGACAGTAAGGTATTATCAACCATCCAACATTTTATGAGCGGATCAATCAATAAACTCATTCTCCAATGAGCATCTGCACTGTATCCTCAGTGTTCCCACACGAGAATCTATGAGACTAACTGCCTCCATCATATGGACATGTATACAACACTAGTCTATCCGATTATCTCGATATCCTTCTCGAGTAACTTATGATCGAGATTATTTACTTATGATTGAGATTATTTAAGATCTGTGTTTAAAGGTGAGTGAGTCTTATGACCGTGATCTCATCACAATTCGATTTTCATTGCACAGATCTATGGACATCACAATATATGTAACACGTAAGATAAAGTGATAAAATATTAAATAATAATAAGTAAAAAGATTACATGTCATGTCACATGTTTCATTACTTACATGATTGACTTGTAGGGCACCTAGCACGAACTTGGACTGACATTATATTATTAAGAAATCATGAGATAGTTTCTAAAATGAATACTCAATAACTCATGTACTAATCATAAACCACTGGGTTTTGACCTTATTTTAGCATGGAATATATATATATATATATATATATATACACACGTGCGCGCGCTCTCACTCACGTCTCTCTGCCTCACATGCAACTGCTGCTGTGCAATCAATCAAATGGTAAACGCTTCTTTCTCCCTTGCAATTGCCTGATCTCTTCTCAGGACCACAGTCGTCCCTTGTTCACTCTCCATTGTCAGGAGAAGGAAGGATTAAGACAGATGTAAAGGCTCCTCCTCCGCCTCCTCAAAACACGCATTCCATTATTGCACTAATGGACCGGCGGCCGGTGGTGGCGGACGAGTCAGGGTGCTTCCATGCGCCCATCACGTGGCTGTTCCCCAGGTGTCCGTATCGCTCGCCTAGCTTGCTCTCACACGTGGCACTCCCACTACACGTAGGAGGACATGTGCGCCTCCACATGGCCTCACTGTCGATCGATCTCTGGACCCTACAAAGTTCACCTAGCTTCCCCTTCTCCTTCCACACTTCTGGCTTTGGTCCTCATCAGCTGGTTTTAGTAGATGGCCAGCAGAAGGCCCAGTGCCTCAGCTGAGGAGTTCAGATAGCTCATCTCCAGGCTTCATCCGTTCTTCCCGAGACACGACATGGACCTGAACGGCGCACAGGCCGAGACCCTGCGGAGCCTCTTCCGTTCCTGACCACCTTCTGCTTCACCTACTCAGCTCGGCAGATATCGGCATCGTCATACATGTAGAATGCACCTGAATCCATATCAGCTCTTACGACTCTAGGTAGTGTTCGCTTCTATTTTCAGACACTACATTCACTGTGAGATCCGGCTCGAGTTGCTTCATCTATAGAAGACCCGAGCGGCCACCTACTTTGAACGAACATTCATGTACGCCATGCGGCTTGTACTTGCTCTCCATATATAGTTTATTCTTTCCATTTTAGTTCAGCTTCGAAGGAAGAGAAGTTGAAAAGAAGGAACGAGCAAAGCACAGTTGAGGCGATGAAGGCAAGCTAAGCTAAAATATTTGTATGTATACCAGGTTGTAGCTGCAGAGATTAGAGCAAGAGGGGGGGTGACTTCAAGTAGAAATCATTAGAACGTAGCTTGGGACAACCACTATGTTGTAGTCGAAGATGTGGCCATGTTTTGAGTTGCGGTGGTATGTATGACAGCTCAGTGCAACCAGATATAAACAAAGATTTTAGAGATCCGGTTTCTACCAGCCAATCTGGTATAGATATCAATTTATTGCATGATAGTGACCGAATCCATTTCACTTATCTCGACAAACTTGAGATGAACTAGTCGCATAAGTGGTGGTAGCCTTTTACATCTCTCGGAGGTTGACCAATCTTATCTCCTTCGAATTAGGGAGATTGAGAACTATCTTTTTTATCCATCTTGTAATTCTTTATCTGATGAAGGAAAGCTAAGCTCCAGTAAGTTAGCGTGTGCCCCCATACATTTCGGGGTGCGTACTTATCCAACCACAACATAATCTCCTAAAAGGATATGACATTGAGAGCACATAGGAACACTCGAAACCAAGATCGGATAAGGTACGATCGATAGCAACTATTCAGTGTAGAAGTTGGTTTTCTTTGTTAAGGTATGATATGGCATATTTCCGTATTATCCATGTGATAGTAGTTGATGACTATGACAACACCAACGAAGGAACTTTAGGCTGACATAATACGACACCTCGGACTCGAGGAGGTCGAACACATGTTATCGCGCTATTCGGGGCCGTACAACTCAAAGTCAAACACTGCAGAGCCATTCCAGAAAACTCAGAACGACTCCACATAGCGCGGGTCCATACAAGTCGATGTCGAATACCGCAGAGCCGTTCTGAAAAGCTTGGAACGGTGCTATATGACATGGGTCCATACAAGTCAGTTGATGCCCGTCCACAAGGTACAAGCCAACCGTTCGAGAAGTCGACAACTATTAATGGATCGTGCACGTCTAACCTCCCTTTGCAGATATAAAAGTCAACCCCCTAACCAACATCAAAGGAAAGGACCTCGAACATTCAACTCTCTATTGCTCCACTCAATACTAACTTAAATTTCGGAGGGGTCGAATTGAGAAATCCCCCTTCCGACCTCGGCATGTGTGCAGGAGCCTAGTGATGAAGAAGCAAACGACTTGTCAAGGGAGAAGACCACACTCAGAAGACGAGGCTCAAACTCAACCTGACTTGATGCTCACTTCCATCACTCGAGTATTCGCGTGGGCAACCTTGCACATTCGGGATCGGACCGAGTCATACTGACACCTCAACTACGACGTAAAGATTCACTAATAAAGTCTATTCAGAACCAACATAATAAAATGATTAACACTATGCATCACTCGGTTGTCTCTCAACAACACCATAGTGACATAAGAAAAATATAATTATTTTGTGTAGCTTCGGGTTGTAGCTATACATCTTTGCCATTCTAATAGCATAATATTTATAATTACGGTTATAAACCAGCACAATTAATGACTTGTTATACCAGTCGCAAATAAAAATTGATATATTATTGTGGTCACCAATCGAAGTGATAGATATTTTAGGCCTTGCAGAAAGCAAATACAGTAGTAACGTGATAGCCGCCGTAATAGATAATTTTACACTATGAGTACTAACCATAGGAATATACTGTTTTGCATAGCAAACTATAACCACAATAATAAATGGTTTTCATCCTATGGTTAACAAGTGCAATATTAGACATTTTCAAAATACATTCAACCACCTACAATAAGTAGTAGTGTTTTCAAGCTTGTAGTTAACAACCACTATAATAAATAGACCAATTATAATAATAGAAAATTTATAAACAGCAACGATAGACATCAACAATGTTGTTTAATCAACTAAATCAATTGCATCAAATAGGTACAATTTCATGTATACATTCCCATATAGAATCAATTTCATAGGAGTATATTATAGCAGAATATCATTAAAATGATCCAAAACAATCGTTCAGTTGTTTCTCTTTCGATGTATAGCGTGACATCATCAATGGGACAACATCATGCATGCATGCATGCATGCATATAGAGTACTTAATTAATATTTCAACAAACAGAGATCAGATAAAAGAAGTTTAAAGAGGGCATAGCAAAGAGCTAAAATATTAGTATGCATACCAGGTTGTAGCTGCAGAGATTAGAGCGAGAGGGGGAATAATGCTGAAGGACAGCCAGCCAGATTCAGATGGGGGTGACTTCAAGTAGAAATCATTAGAGCCGTAGCTTGGGACAGCCACCAAGTTGTAGTAGATGTGGCCGTGTTTTAAGTTGCGGTGGTATGTATGACAGCTCAGTGCAACCAGATATAAACAAAGATTGTAGAGAAGTTGTAGAAGAATGCGAAGCGCACAAAGGTTGGGATGATTGAGTTTGAGCTGCGGCTCAACGTTGACAACTATACTTGATGGTGCTCAAGGCAAGCAAGGCGCTTGGTAAATGATGAGACCATGCAAGGTGGAATGAGTTGCTCAGCGACCGAAAGAGTTATGCAAAGCTCATAGAGGTGAGGGGAATTACTAACTCGAAGAATTCGGTACTCATGCAAGGGCTTGTATGCGGATGATGGAATGTTCGCGGCCATCCCAAGGCGACCAGAACTCGGCGCCATGGAGCATTGGAACTTTCTCTTCGGCATGTGAAGGATACGTCCGTAGGAGGCTGAAGTGTGCAGTGAGTTTAGCATGTTGCTAGGCCTTGAGGGGTGCAGCGAGGGCTGTATTGACGTGGAGTCACAATCTAGCAAGT
>LVTN01000784.1:0-10398 GCA_001649415.1 Musa itinerans
TTCTCGTCGAAAAATTTCAGTGGTTTGCAATAAAAGTTTGCAGCAACAAAATATCATTTTCAGAGATGAATTTCTCAATAAATCAATTGTAGATGGAAGCCAAGATGATCTATAAAGTGTATAAGAAATTTCGTTCAAAAAAGATTGCAAATAGATCGGTTAAGGCAACAACATGTGGCTGAAATTTTCTACAGCACAGATTTTCAAGTGTAGCAGACTGGACGTAAAAGATCAATAGTGTATATTGAGAATATTTTGACAAAACTAAAGAAAAATCCACTGTTAGGAAGTGTCAAAGCTATCATAAAAATTTCATAGAGATTTGGACAGAAAAATTTTAGTATTAAGATCAAACAATTAGTGCTACGCGACTAAAATTTTACAGTGCAGATTTTCAAGTATAGCAGATTAGATGTAAAAGATCAATGATTTATATTGAGAATTTTTTGACAAAACTAAAGGGAAATATGCTGTTAGGAAGTTTCAAAGTTGTCATAAAAATTTCGTAGAAAATTGGATAGAAAAAACGTAGTAGCAAGATCAAACAGGCTATGCTATGCGGTTGGAATTTTATAGTGCAGATTTTCAAGTATAGCAGATTAGACGAAAAGATCAAGGGTTGATGGATGGCTATGGAAGGGCAGCAAGATACCAAGAACGTTGCTCTGATACCAAGTGTTAGAACCCTAGCAGATTCTAAACTTGGGGTTGATCTCTTTAGGGGATCGGCCTCCTTGGAACTCTATAGGGGTTCCTCTCTCCAAGTTGCTGCTTGCAGAAAAGATTCATCTATTGCTTATCAAAAGAGGAGGAATACATGACTATTTATAGGGCTTCTAAACCCTAACTCCTAATAGGACTCCTACTCAAGACTTCTATTCCTTTATAACTCCTAATTCTTCTCTAAGAAATAACCTCCTAATCCTAGCCAGCCTCTTCACCTCTTTAATAGGGGTCAGCTTAGGTAGGTTTTACATGAATATCCCTCTCAATTAGGACTCTTCTAGCTAGAATCCTAACATTCTTTTGCATAATAAAGCTAGCTGGTGCGGAAGGAAGTCATCCATAAATATGTTAATAAGGCGGATGACCTTTAGCAATAGTGGGAATGGAGGGTAGAGAAGAAGAATAGATAAGGGCAAACCTTTACCTGACCAACTAATGGGTCTACATAGAATTAAATAAAAATAAAGATGTGAAATTAAGAAAAAAGAAGAACAAATAAGCAATTACAACTCCCAGTTTATAAATGAATTGTAAATGGTGAGGAAGACAGAACCTTCAATTACCTACTATGAAAGATGGGTTTAATCTTTTGTTGATTGCAATACTATTAGCTTTTCAATCTAAGCTATTTTACTCATCAAGTTTGCTCCTTACCAGTTAGATGATAAGGGTTGAAGGTTAAAGAAACAACTTCATCACTTACTTGCAAGGATAGCATTACAAAGATTGACTCTTATCGGCAGAAGGCGTCCATCGGGCTATCCATACCAATCATGTCCACAAAGATGATTCCCAATATATCCACAAGCTTATGAACTTAATTCCTCAAATTTCAAGTAAACAAAATTTAAAGACCAACAGCTAAATTGTGTTGTTATCTACCCAGAGAACTCCAGCACAAGTAAGCAAAACACGTTAGTAGAAGTTTTCCCCCACTCCAAGTTGATAACCATTTTTTCCCATAAGAAAATAGTCTATTGAGATTTTATAGTTCTAATAAAGACTTGCATAAGCCTTTATAGTTCAGTTGGAGGAAATGATACCTCACATATAAAATGACATCTATCAATTTTTTTCTTTTAGCAGTCCAATTCATACTACTTAATTATATTCATGAAACAATTCACACCAACAAAATTACAAGAGAAGACATTTAAAATCCATGATGATATGGTGGTCGATAAGCCATGGTGAATGGTTGGCCATTGATGATAGTTCCTTTTAATATTATTGAATTTGTTTCAACGCGGAGTTGAGTGATTCCTTCCTTAATTGCAAATTGTATTTCCATCTTCACAGCTAATGCTTCACATTGCAAAATAGATTTAATTTGTATATACTGAAGGCCCGTCGCACAGCAAATTCCATTAGGATCACAAACGATGAATCTGACTCATTCATTGCAGGGTCCATCATTATTAGATTTAGGTGGTTTTTATCATCTAAGCTTTAGAGCTTTGCACAATACGTCTCATTCGAACAGTGTCCTTAGCCAATATAAGCTGTGGCATGAGTCCATGCTCATTTAGTGAAAGATTGCTTATCCTTAAAAAGGGTATTATTTCATATCTTTCAAATGAATCAGAGTTGATTTGCAATGACGACATGTAGAAGTTTTTCTATTCCTATGTTGTTATATTCCTTCAACCAATCATTCAAAAGATGAGCAACAGATTCACGATAAAGACGGCAGGAAGTTTATCCCTCAATTATAATAGACGATGCACTCCTTTTGCAGTAGCTTTCCTATAAATATATGCCCTTTGAAATCTATTTGTCATCAATAATCTCTATAGCTTTGATAACATCAACCAAATTAGGTGTGCATAATTTCAATAAAAATTAGGCATTCCAACTACATATTGGATAAATGTATCATCAACCTTGTCATCTATAGGTAAAACGATGACATAAAAGAATGTAGGTTTTTTATTAAGAGGCATATCAGGAATCAGGGGTTTTCAAACATATAAGTATCATGATTATGTCCTGTGTGTTTGAAGAATCTCTCTCGTAGGGCATTATTCATTCATGGGTTGGGTGAAAATTTTCCAACTTCAACTAGTATGTTTATGTTACTATCATCATTGTTTAAATATCTACTAATCTAATTTAAAACTCCTATCATCATGAATATTAAGGCCACAGAGGTCTTTACAAACATTAATGGTTTCCCATTTAATGAGATAAAAGGCCTATAGATTGTGATTTTTTTTTTGTTAAAGAAATTTTTTAATTATAGTTTTAATTTTATGAATAGTATTGTCATGCATCTAAGTTACACTTGGAACATTCTCATGTGCAGTAGGAGGAACTCTGATCGGAGAAACGATAGCACCCAAAGTATTTAAATGAAAACAAAGCTTCTTGGAATCCTAAAAGGGAACAAATATGTGATCTGGTAGATCTAGAAACAGATTTAGGAAAAAAAAAAATTTTTTTAGATACACTGATTGGTTAGATATTCATATGTATGAAAACGAGGATATCACCAATAAATAATATGGCTAAGCTTAAAATTAGGTCCAAAATTGAGAGGAGTTGTTTATTTCTAGCAACAAAATTAATTAGTTGAGTAGAACTTGAGCCATCGAGATATACAGGAAAGGAGATAGGGTCTCCTTGCCTAACACTATATTTGCTTTTAAAGAAGAAATAAAATTTTCCATTGATAAGTCAAGCAAAAGTAAGAGACAACATACAAGCTTGTATCCAATGTATATATATTTTAGAGAAAAATTCATAATTGAAAGAATATGAAGGATTGAAGTCCAAGAAAGTCTATCATTCTTTCCTTGAGAAAGTGCATGGTATGAGCAACGTTTTAGACTATTAAAATATTATCATGAATGTTATATCCAATAATAAATGTAGATTGCTGTCCACTAACGAGAGTTAAGGTAAGTAAGGTTTTAACACATCAGCTAAAATTTGATAATTTACATTAGAAAGGAAAATAGGCATAAAAAGTGATAAGCAAAGGGTTTTTACAATTGAGGAGAAAAGTGAGAAAGATTTTAGACTAAGAGAAAGAGACGTAAGGATGATCATAAAAAAATTAAAAATCCTAAAGAAAATATGGGGCAAGGGTAGTCCAATAAGATCTATAAAATTCTTCAATAAACCATCGAAGTCTTAGGCTCTTATCTATACCCATTGAATACACAACAATACATATGTGAAAGGGGTGATCAAGGAGGTATTGACACTATTAGATAAATGTGAAAGATGGGGCCAAAGATGCCGAGTTTCTGAAATATCAATAGAATTATTTCAATGGATTGTATAGAGTTGGCAGAGAAAAGGTTCACCATAATTTTCATATCTTAGATAAGATTCTGATTGTCTCCTAGATATTGTGAATAAAATTTATCTCCTATGTTGAATATCAGTACTATGAAAAATACTCAACATTTCTATCTCCTTTTATCCACCATTTAAATTTAAGTGAGCAATTTGGTAATTATACAAAGAAGAAAGTTAGTTCTAAGTTAGATTGTCCGACTGTAGCATGCTTGGATCCAAGCTCAATAATTGTCCTCTAAATCCTCTCAAGTTTAGATTCAAAATTTCACAAGTTATTTTTTATTCCAATAAGAGAAAACTTTGAGTTTTACAAAGATTTAGAGTTAAAAGCAAAAAGGTAGTCATATTTAGGGTCATTCCAAACTGAGGCAATTGGATTGTTAGTTTCATAATAACGAGTATTACGGTTTAAAGTATGGCACTTTAAGATAATTTTTTACTAGATAAAGCCGAGCAAGATGATAAGAGTTACCATAATAGTTTATCCATAAGAAGTAAGCAAAGATTTTATCTAATCAAACAAATAATATAGTAGAACAATGTTTATTATTACACCAAGTAAATTTAAATCCAAAGAATCCCACATTAGTAAGATTGGAAGTTTTAATGAAATCATGGGAAGCGAAGCACAAGTAGAAGCCTTAGCAGCAAAATTTTTAGTACCACTTTTATCATATGAGTTCAAAATGCAATTAGATCATCCAAGGTATTTCAGACAGTTCCAAAGCAGAAATGTTTTCTTAAAACTTATTATATCAAAGAAACCAAAGTGCTAATATAAATACCAAGTAATAGCCAAGGTCTATCATTATGCAGTAGACTAATCGTATGAACTAATTGAGTTCATTGGGATATCATCTGGACGTGTGTTACATCAGTAGATCAAGCAAGTAATAGTCCACCTATAAAACCTTCAACTCGTTAATAATCTTCATTCGAGTGTTTTCCAACACACTTAATCGCCTTGTCAGATTCTTCTGTATTCGTATGCGTCAGATTCTTCTCTATATTTCCATCTAAACAAGATTATTTAGAAGTAGGGGATGCAATATGAATTGGCGCATAAAATGGCAATAATAGATGATAACAAATCAATGTCAAAGACAAAATAAGATATTTTAACCTTTGACGACTCCACTGATGGCTTTTAAGCCAACATGATTAGAAATTCTAGATTGGTGCTTATGTGAAGGCAGTCAGTCCTTCCTAATGGTACTCATATATAGTCTTTTAACATATCGAAATCTTCGTCTGACTAAAAAGAAGAGTCACTTGACTAATCTTGTGCATTGATTATAGCTAATACTTTCAAAGCCATCTCTCAGGCCTCTCACGTTCTAGAGTGTCTAATAGCAAGCCCACCAGAAGAAGGAACGATGGCCAATGGTTTTGTTTCAAAGATGCCATTTGGAGCTGTATCAATTTGCATGCTGATCTCGAGAAGATCTTTAATTGGGAGACTCAATGTCTCGTCAAATCCAGAATTCAAATTTGATGGAGGAAAGAAAAAGTTAGATCGATCACCATTTTAGGCTCTGAATTTGAAATAACAAATGAAACCTATTTCGACGTATCTGCCTCCGAATATAAAGTGAAAGAGTCATTATCATGCACAGCAAGGAGCACATGAAGTGTTTTGCTAATTGCTGTGTCATTAGTGGGACAAGTAGCATCTTTAAATTAATTTACCAGACATAACATCACATCTATCAACATTATGGAAATGTTAAAGGTGAGAAACCGTACATGGTTCTATCACATGACTCTCATGGGTTTGAACGATTTTATCCTCGCTTTCGACATCGATGATTTCGCCAAAGTCTTTTGCCTGGAAGGATGAAATTGGACTCCAATCTTGTTAGAATTGGAATATAGTTTAATCCTTCGATTAGAACTAAAATAGATAAATAATATGAAATAATATAAAGAGAAGTTAGAAATTAAAACTTAGAGACATGATAAATGCTACCCTAAGCATATTTCCTTGTTGCACTCGTCGAAGAATTATCCAAAATATAACCGAAGTTGATCCTCTGCACACACATACGTGGAAAATTAATCAGACGATCCATACAACAATAGTTGAAAGAACCTCGAATGAAAATTGAATGCTTGAGCAAGAATGGAGGAAATGAAGTCGTGTGATGCACTATGAAAAGAGTTAAAGAACGTATGGTTTAAATATAGACTTTTGGCCAATAATGAATTGCCACGTGACAACAAGTATGCTACCCATATAGTGGCAAAAGGGTTTCAAATTGTCACCTCGTGAACGCATGCATGAAAGCACTACAACTTGCCACATTGATAAAACCGTGCATTGTGCACAATGGGCGTGTTAGGGCTAAGTCATGAAAAGAGAATGAGTACAAAATAGTAATTTTAGTGTTTTATCTTAAATCATTAATAATTTCTTACAAAACACAAAATTATCTTAAAATAAATTAAAAAATAAGTGATAAAAATAATAGTTATTGTTCATGCATCTACTGTATGGTCAATGAGGTATTTTTTTTTCAAAGATTTAATATCTTTTAGTGAAAATAAAATGAGCTAGATCTTGAACCAAGCTCCTTTGACCCAAGCATCTCATGGTATAAAATATGTTCTCTCCAATTTATATATTAAGAGTCACAGCGCACGTACTGTATTTATTCATAAGAGTTTCTGAAAATTATCTATATCTTTAAGTATGACTATCTATAGATTCTTTTATATAAGAGCTCTATCATAGATATATATAATCACATCACATGAAAAATATCATATCAGATCTCATTCTGATTCATACTCTTCTTAGATATCTACATAGAAGCACTAATCACATAGAGATGGGTTGATGATAAGTTCAATATTTATTTGCATGGAAGGGTTAACCAATGTGCTCCTTAGCCAATCATCTCGTTATTATCACATTGAACCTTATTCAAAGAATCTCCTATCATAGGGATTGGGTTCCCACTGTTGAAAGACCCATTTTAAGCTATGACCCATCACCCTTAGTGACATCAAGACTTTAGCCTTGTTTAGGCCTTTAGTAAAGTAGTTAGATAGATTATTATTGTTTAATATAAAAGATAAAAATAATATAATAAAAATTTAGTCATCTAATTGACTTTTGTTTGATCTTTATATGTCTACTCATCTTAGTATTTATAAGTTTACTTTTATAAAAATCTATTGTAGCTTTAAAGTCACAAAGAATGGAAATAAGAGTACGGTTAGAGATTATTAAAAAAATTAAAATTTTAAGCCATTCAACTTCAATATAGGTGGTGACAAGTAATGTAAGCTCTACTTCCATGGTGCTCTTAGCAATTATGGTATGTTTGAAAAGTTACTAGGATAGTACGATCAGTTAGAGTAAAAATATATCTAAATATAAATTTAATATCTAATGAATCAAAAATCCAGTTAGCAGTACTGTAACCTTCAATAGAAGGATATCCTACAAAATTAAGGCCATAATCAAAAGTACCCTTAAGGTATCTAAAAGTTTGTTCAAGGGCATTCTAATAAGTTAAACTAGGGTTAGTAGTATATCCACCAAGTTTAAAAATAACATAAAAGATATCAAGTCTAGTATATTTGATAAATAAAGAAGTGATTAAATGATATGAGAAGATTCATATCATAAGGATTACAAACAAATGAATAATCATCATATCTAATTTTTTTCAAAATTTTTTAAGTCTAATGTGACTGGAATAAAGATAAAGATTAAACATATTTTTGAATTTTCATTCCTAAAATAACATCTGCCTTTCCTAGACCCTTTATATCAAAATGATGAGATAAGAAAGATTTGACCTCAATGATATATCTAAACTAGAAGCAATATTCAAGATATCATTAAAATAAATGACAAGTAGAATGAATTTGTTTCCTATTTATAATATTCATTGATTTAAAATATAAAATATATAATTATAAAAATTAAAATTTTCGTATTGCTTGGGTTCTTATAACGAATAGACCAGATGTTTAGGTACAATAAAATCTTCAAGTTAATTTATATAAATATCTTATTCTATATCTCCTTGAAAAAATGATAGTCTTCGTATTTATTTTATTAACTAAAGTTTATGGATATATGCAAAAAAAAAAAAAAGACTTAGTAATTTTTGAGGCTATAAGAACATACATGCCAAATATCAATGTTAGCTTTTCTCAAAAATTTTAAGCTAAAAGCCTAGTATTATATTTTTCAATCATACTATTGGTCATAATCTTTCTTTTTATGATCCACTTATTAAATCTTGAATTTTGATGATGAAATCAATTGATAAATTAATGATCTAATACAAGTGTTGAGATAAGTAATGCAAGACTAACTAGGTGGAAAAAGGTAAAATAATTATGGAAGAATCAGATGTTGGGTCGGAGTCAAAGATCAAATATCGGGTCAGAAGAATCGGAGTAAGCACCGAGAATGGATGTTGCAGGAGTCAACATACCGGAAGATCGGGCGATATGTCGAATACTTGAACAATGTATTGGAAGTTCACCGAGAGTTCACCGGAAGTGCGTCGGAAGTTTTGCTGGGAGTTCAGATGAACAATTGATGTGCTAGACAAATAGATTACTTGATTATAAGTGTTTTAGCCTGAAAATGATGTAGTTAGGTCTTAATTTGAGTTAGGTTTGGGAGAAATCCTACTAACTCAGTTAGAGGCTAATTGGGCCCAAATTAGGACTAAATTGGATCTATTGTTTGGCCCATTCAATGACCCAAAGCCACGTTAAGCGGTGGCACCACCTAAGACTTGGCCTCACAAGTGATTTGGGTGATGGTACCGCGCAGACTTAGAGATGGTACTGCCGATAGTTAATGCTATCAAGTGATGGTACCACCTTGTTAAGCGGTGGTACCACCAGAGCCCAATCTCTGAGGCTCTGTCAGGCGATAGCACCATCAGATTAGGCAATGGTACTGCCAAGTGTTAGAGTGTCAAGCGATGGTACTACCCAATAATGGCGATGGTACCATTAGTACCCCTGAAACCCGGGATGAGACATTTTTTAGCTCCTTTTTTTAAGCCATTGGAGCCTATAAATACCCCACTCTTTCCTACATAAAAGAGTAATAAAGTATGAACAAAAATCTTGAAGTGTTGAGGTGTGAAAGTGTTGTAAAAGTGCTAAGTGTCCTCCTCATCTTTCTTTAGATTTATGATCATTCTAAGAGAGGTGTGAGGTTTGTAAGGGTTGTCTTCTAAACCCAAAAAAGGAGAAAGTGTTATAAGAAGGTGGTTGGTCTTCGCCTATTGAAGGAAGATTATAAGTGGATGCCGGTGGCCTCAACAAGGAGGAATCAGGAGTGGATGTAGGTCACGACGATCGAACCACTATAAATCTGGTGTGATAATTACTTTGTCATTTCTATTCTGCTTTTTCTTATTAACTTAGCTACTTACTCCTCTTCACACCTTCTTTACGATTAATGCATTTTTGATATGGGTTTAAATTGAAACAAAAATTTTGATTCGACGTAATATTTTCATTAGCACTAAGAGGGGGGCTCTTAGTGCCAACTTGATCCTAACAATTGGTATCAGAGCTAAGCTACTCTCAATTTGATTTAAAACTCAAGAGAGATGGCTTTTGCCGGTAATCAAGAGAGTCATTCTATCACACGTCCTCCTATGTTCAATGGAACGGATTACATGTATTGGAAAACTAGAATAGGGATTTTCTTGATTTTTATGGATTTCGAGTTATGAAATATCATTGAAAACATATTTCAAAAATCTTCTCTTCTGATGAACAGATAGAATGATTTGGAGAAGAAGACTTTCTCTTAGAATGCCAAATCTATGAATGCTTTGTTTTATACTTTGGATAAAAATGAATTCAATCGAGTTTCTATTTGCGAAATGACTTATGAAATTTGGCACACACTTGAAATCACACACGAAGGCATAAGTAGGGTTAACAAGTCAAAAATCAATCTCTTGGTTCATAGTTATGAATTGTTTTGTATGAAACCAAGCGAGACCATTAGAGACATGTATACCCGATCTACGGATGTTGTCAATGGTCTAAAAGTACTTGGTAAAAGTTTTTCTAATTTTGAACTCGTTAATGTTAGGATCAAGAGCACTAAGAGGGGGGGGTGAATTAGTGCAGCGGAAATCTTTCGACGATTAAAACTTCGTTCGTACGATAAAGATGATTTCGGTGTAAAAGCCGATTCTAAGATTGCTTTAACTTAAGATTAAGCGAGATGACGTTAAAGTAAATCTATGAAGGCAGTTTGCAGTTATGATAGAAATCAGAATGTAAGAGCAAACTGAAATACGACGTTTGTACGATAAAATCGGTTTACGTCTAAATGCAGATTCTGAAAATACTGAGCTTTGAAAT
>LVTN01000784.1:11191-22239 GCA_001649415.1 Musa itinerans
TGGCCAAAAATCTTGGTCCGAATGGGCTGATCCATTCGGCCTAATTTGTGTCTTTCAGGGGCCCAATTGCCCCATGATTAAGTTAATGGGATCACCTCCCATTTCTAACTTAATCATTGTGCTAACTACGACTTTTCTTAAGGCATATACTGCAGCTTTGCTCCGATGCGTCAATCGCTTCTTTCGGCGAGCTTCCGGCGATCTTCCGGTGAACATCCGACGAACCTTCGGCGATGCTCCTGCGGACTTCCGGCAAACTCCTGGACTTGCGACGATCCACTTGGCGAGTTCCGACGAGCTTCTTTGGCAAGCTCCTGGACTTCTCGGATTTGTTCCCGCAGAACCTCCGACGACCGTCCGAACTTCCGTCGAACTCTCGAACTCCCAACGTGATCATAGTCTTGACTCCGGCGCAACTCCTGCTGCATGTCTTACTTCCATCGTAGTTAATCCTGCACACTTATCTTAACATGTGGATTAGATAACAAATGACAATTGACTTCATCATCAAAATTCGAGATTCAACAGTTAATAAGATATTAAGATCCCTTCCAAAGAGTTGGGATCCTAAAGTAACTACAATTCAAGAAGCCAAGGACTTGAACAACTTTCCACTCGAAGAACCTATTGGGTCTTTGATAACCTACAAAATGATGTGCAATGTATATGAAGAACTTGAGAACAACCTTCCAAAGAATAGGAAGGATTTGACACTTAGAACTCAAGAAGCCACTTGAGAGAAAAATCAAGTGACGATGATGATGACTTGGCACTTCTAACAAGAAAATTTAAAAAAATTATAAAAAGAAACAAAACTAAACATGACACTCAAAATAAAACTAAACATGACACTAAAAACGAAAATAAACTTAAAAAGAATCAAATAATTTGCTACGAATACAAAAAGCTGGGGCACTTTAAAAGTGAATGTCCCTAAGTGAAGAAGAAGCAACCGAAGAAGAAGAAAACGTTAAAAGCTACTTGGGATGATTCAAGCATATCCAAAGACAAAGAGCCAACTAACAAAGAAGTTGCTAACTACGCTTTAATAGTGCTTGGCGATAAGGTAAGCAACTCAATTGATGCCCATTTATCCTTTGATGAATTGTTGAATGCTTTTCATGATTTATTTGATGAATATAAATTAGTTAGTAAAAAGTATAAATTATTAAAAAAGGAGCATGCCTCTCTTGTTAATGAATTCAATAGTTTAAATATTAAGCATGATAATGAAATATTGCCTCCTTGTACAAAATGTGAAAATTTGAAATATGAAGCAAATCCTTAAACATGATCCTTGCTAATAAGGATCATGTTCATAGAAGAGATGGAATCGACTTGCTGAGTAACACTCACCAAAAGCTAACCATATTTATTAAAGGCCCAACTTTGCATGTTTCACCCCGAAACAAATGTAACTTTTATTACAAATTTAGACATTATGCTCATAAATGTCCATTTAAGAGGTATAGTCCACATAAATTAATTTGGGTCTCTAAAGGAACCTTAAATGACTCAATGCAAAATTATAAGTTAGGTAGATTAATTAATGAGGCACCCAGAGTCAAATGGGTACTTAAAAGAAAACCTCCTTTCTTGTAGATATATTTACACTTACAAGCTAGGAGCAAGAGATGATACCTTGATAGTAGATGCTCAAGGCACATGACCGGAGATCTAATTCAATTCTCTAAGCTCACTAGCTAAGACGAAGGGTATGTCACATTTGGAGACAACAACAAAGGTAAAATCATTGGCAAAGGAATCATAGGTAACAAATCAAATTTCTTAATTGAAGATATGCTATTAGTTCTTGGTTTACAGCATAATTTTCTAAGCATTAGTCAATTGTGTGATACAAGATATATCATAAGATTTGAATCTAATGCTTATGTTGTTGAAATACCACATAAAAATATATCTATGATTGCCTTAAAACATAATAATGTGTATACTATTGTCATTGACGATCTGTGCTTTTCGACTTTAAACAATAATGCTTGGCTTTGACATAGGAGGTTAGGTCATGCTAGCATGAAATTAATCTCCTAAAATTCATCTAGAGAACTTGCAAGATGAATCCCTAGCAGCAAGTTTGTCAAAGACAAAGTGTGTAATACATGTCAACTAGGAAAATAAATAAAAGATAGTTTCAAGTCAAAGAATCAAATAAGCACCTCTAGACTATTGCAATTGATCCATATGGATTTATTTAGACAAATTGATACAACAAGCCTAGGAGATAGCAAATATGCATTTATAATTATTGATGATTATAGTAGATATACTTGGACATACTTTTTGGCACACAAAAGTGATTATTTTAAGTATTTTTAAAATTTTGTAAACTTGTTCAAAATGAAAAAAATTTTATGATTTCATTTATATAATCTTGGTGGTGAGTTTCAAAATCGTGATTTTTATAATTTTTATAAATCAAATGGGTACAACCATAATTTCTCTACTCTAAGAAACCCACAATAAAATGGAGTAGTTGAAAGGAAAAATAGGAGTTTACAAGAAATGGCAAGAACCATGTTAAACAAACATAGCCTACCCAAATATTTTTGGGCTGAAGCTATTAATACGGCATGCTATGTCATGAATAGGATTCTAGTAAAACCATTACTTTCCAAAACTCCTTATGAATTATGGAATAACAAGAAACCCAATGTTTCATATTTTAAAGTTTTCGATTGTAAATGTTTTTTTCTAAACGAAAAAGATACCTTAGGAAAATTTGATGCAAAATCCGATGAAGGCATTTTTCTTGGATATTCTTCTACTTCTAAAGCATTTCATATGTTTAATAAAATAACTTTAGTTATAGAAGAATCTATTCATGTTATTTTTAATTACATTTTCGAATTTAAGAAAAATGATTTTGATCATGATTTTAATTTTGATGCTTTAAATTTGAATGAAACCTCTCCTCTCATTAGTAATATGGATGCATCTTCTTCCAAAGAATCCTTACTTAAGGATTGAAAGTATGGAGATGCTCATCCTAAGAAGCTAATCATTAGAGATACATCAAAAAGTGTTCAAACTGATTCTTCTCTTAAAAATTTTTATGCAAATGTAATCTTTTTATCTTAAATTGAATCTAAATGCATTGACGAAGCCCAAAAAGATGATTCATGGATCCTTGCAATATATGAGGAGTTAAATCAATTTAAGAGAAATGAGGTGCAGAAGCTTGTTCGTAGACCTAGTGATCATTTGGTAATTTGTACTAAATAAGTTTTTAGAAACAAGTAAGATGAACTTGGTATCGTAGTTAGAAACAAGACTAAACTAGTGGCCAAAGGTTTCAACTAAGAAGAAGGTATCGATTATGAAGAAACCTTCACTCCTATGGCTAGACTTGAAGTTATAAGGATTCTCCTTGCCTGTGCTAGTTGTAATAATTTAAGTTATTTTAAATAGATGTTAAAAGTACTTTTCTTAATGGCTTTATTTTCGAAGAAGTTTATGTTGAACAACCACCCAGATTTGAGAATACTACTTTTCCAAATTATGTTTTTAAATTGTCTAAGGCTCTTTAGTTTGAAACAAGCTCCAAGGGCTTGGTATAAAAGACTTAGTTTCTTTCTAATTAAGAATAATTTTATGAAAGGCAAGGTCGATATTACATAGTTTATTAAATATTTTGAAAATAATTTTCTTATAGTTCAAATTTATGTTGATGATATCATTTTCAGTTCTTCAAATGAGTCTTTATGCGAGTCTTTAGCCAAGTGTATGAGCTAAGAGTTTGAAATAAGTTTAATGGGGTAATTAACCTTTTTCATAGGTTTATAAATCAAACAACGTAGCGATGGAACTTTTGTTAATCAAACTAAGTATGCATTAGATCTAGTAAAATAGTTTAATATGGATAGTGCTAAGGCTATAAATACACTAGAACTTCTACAAAATTAGATATGAACATTAATGAAGAATGTTTTGATCAAAAGAATTATAGGGGTATGATAGGTAGTTTATTATACCTCACAACAACTAGACCTGATATTATGTTTAGTGTTGGACTATGTGCTAGATTTCAGTCAAATCCCAAGCAATCTTACTTAAAAGCTGTTAAAGGATTTTTAGATACCTAAAAGGAACTCCTAATTTGGGATTATGGTATCCAAAAATAGAAAATCATGAATTGATTGCATATATCGATGTTGATTTTGCTGGTTGTCAAATAGATAGAAAAAGTACATCTAGAACATGTCAACTCTTAGGTCATGCACTTGTCTCTTGGTCTTTTAAGAAACAAAACTCGATTGTATTATCTACAACCGAAGCTTAATATATAACAGCAGGTGCATGTTGTGCATAAGTTATATAGATGAAAAACACTTTAGAAGATTATGAAATTTATTTAAAAAACATCCCTATAAAATACAATAACACAAGTGCAATATGTTTAACCAAGAATCTCATTCAACACTCTAGTACTAAATATATTGACATTAGGCATCATTTTATTAGAGATTATGTTAATAATCATGACATATCTTTAGAATTTATTAATATAAAGCATCAATTAGCAGATAATTTTACAAAACTATTGAATGAGGAATAATTTGATTTTATTAAAAGAGAATTAGGCATATTAAATCTTCTAAATGTATGAATTCCTTTATAAGTTTTTTAGATTTCTTGGTTTTTCGTAACTTGAGTTTTCCTTTTAAATCGAAACCGTTTCCTTTCTCGTGATATTTACAATAGAAAATATTTGATTCATGGGCTTCTTTAATGACTTGATCTTTCTTTCATTCATGATGGTTGAAATCTTTGCATCATTGAATCCTTCCCTTCTCCTTTCTTTCCTTCTTAAATAACAAAAGGGAAAAAGAAAATTATCTTGCACATCTCAAAAGAAAATTGCTAACTTGCATATTTCAAGAAGCAAATGTTGCTTTCTTGAGCTTCTCAAAAGCTTCTAGCTTGCATGCTCTAAATATTACGTATATGATCCAAATATTTATTAAATGTTTCTTCTTTTTGTTGATGATAAAGGGGAGAAATGATGAATGTTTGGTATCATGAAATAATGAATGGTATCATAATCAAAATGTTGATTTAATGCATAAAGTGATAAATGATTAAAATTTTAATGCTTTAGTATCATGTATGTTATGCCCAAAGTGATGTTGATTTATTTTTGGTATCATACATGAAGTGATGATGAAATGCAATGTTTTGAAATTGTGCATGTTACATTTTTTATAATTTGAAACTATAATGATGTACAACATATGAAAATTTGATTTGATATATTGCATTCGATCGTAGTGATCGAAATTGTTTCACTTGAATTCAAAGGTCATGATTCCTTTTGAATTCAAGTTTGCTTATCTCAATATGACATATAGAGAGGGAGAGTTAAGGTTAACTTCATCATCAATTTAGTGTCATCATCAAAAAGGGGGAGATTGTTGAATCTCGGATGATGAAATCAATTGATAAATTAATGATCTAATCCAAGTGTTGAGATAAGTGATGCAGGACTAACTACGTGGAAAAAGATAAAACAATTATAGAAGAATCGGACGTTAGGCCGAAGTTAAAGATCGGACATCGAGTCGGAGTATGCGTCGAGAACGGAGGTTGCAAGAGTCAACATGCCAGAAGATCGAGCGACACGCCCAATATCTGAACGATGTGCCGGAAGTTCACCGGAAGCTCGCCGGGAGTTCATCGGAAGTGTGCCAGAAGGTTCACCAAGGGTTCGGATGAACAATTGACGTGCTGAATAACTAGATTGCTTGATTGTAATTGTTTTAGCGTTCATTGATGTAGTTAGGTCTTAATTTGAGTTAGGTTTGGGAGAAATCCCACTAACTCAATAAGGGACCAACTAGGCCAAATTAGGACTGAATTGGGCTTGTTGTTTAGCCCATTCAGAAACCCAAAGTCACGTCAGGCGGTGGCATTGCTAGGGCCAATGATGGCACCGCTTGAGACTCGACCTCTCAGGTGATCTGGGCAGTGGTACTATCGAGACTGGGAGATGGTACCACTAGCAGTTAACATTGTCAGGTGATAGTACCACCTTGTCAAGCGGTGGTATCGTCAAAGCCCAGTCTCTAAGGCTTTGTCAAGTGGTAGTACTCCCAGATTAGGTGGTGGTACCGCCTAGTGTTAAAGTGTCAGGCGGTGGTACCATCCAATAATGCCAGTAGTATCGCCAGTACCCTGGAAACCCGGGATGAGATACTTTTTGGTTCCATTTTTGAAGCCATTAGGGCCTATAAATACCCCACTCTTTTCTACATGAAAGAATAACAAAGTGTGAACAAAAATCTTAAAGTGTTGGGATGTGAAAGTGTTGTAAAAGTGTTAAGTGTCCTCCTCCTCTTTCTTTAGATTTGTGATCATTCTAAGATATGTGTGAGGTTTGTAAGGGTTGTCTCCTAAACACAAAAAAGGAGAAGGTGTTGTAAGAAGGTGGTTAGTCTTTGCCTATTGAAGGAAGACCATTAGTAAATATCGGTGGCCTCAACAAGGAGGAATCGGGAGTAGATGTAGGTCACGATGATCAAATCACTATAAATCCGGTGTGATCTCTACTTTGTCATTCCTATTCTGCTTTTTCTTATTAACTGGGCTGCTTACTCCTCTTCACACCTTCTTTACGATTAACGTATTTATGATACTAGTATAAATTGAAACGAAAATTTTGATTCGACATAATATTTTCATTAGCACTAATTCACCCCTCCCCTCTTAGTGTCAACTTGATCCTAACACCACTTGCACCCTAGGGGTTTGTTATCATGAAGTAAATCAGTGAAAATCTACGTATTATCATAGACAAAATTATAAATAGGGTGTTCGATGTAATGCTTATATATGTCCATGGCTTTTGGTTTATTCATGCTTTGTACAACATGTAGAGGGATAGTCAAAGGCTTAACAACCTCATTTTAGCTTGATTTGGTGGTTGTTTTCATCTTGTAAATAAAGATTATGTCATGTGAACACTTATGGGGATTTGGATCTGTAGTGGACCATTTTGGACCCTTCATTGTGCGATCGATTAGAGCTTATGAAGTCTATTTTTAATTTGCATTGGATATGAAGTGTTTATTGAAATGATTGCTTATGAATCTCGAGTGAAACACTTTTTCTAACCCATTTTCTCTTTTGTAGGTTCTAAGGGACCATAGGAGGTTTCGGGGAGACCAACCTTTGCGGACGGACACGTAAGGGTGCCACATAACTTAGGCAAAACTAGCTAAGTGCGTGACATATAGTATCAAAGCCAAATAAGCACTCATAGAAACACTTAGCATGCGAACATGGGGGACCTAGTAGGGCTATATTGAGGGCAGCTAGCACGCGTGATTGTTTGGGGAAAATGGGCATGGAGATAGGGAAAATGAGTTGCTTAGAGGAGCGAGCACTAAGATTGGCATTTAGAGAAATGGCCAGCCCTTTACGCAAGAGACACCACGAGGACAAGCAAGCTTACAAGAATGCGTAGCGCACAAAGGTTGGGATGGTTGAGTTCGAGCTACAACTCAACGTTGGCAATTTCTCTGAAGAGTCCAAATTGAGAGGGACATTCATGTAAAACCTACCTAAGCCGACCCCTATTAAAGAGGTGAAGAGGCCGGCTAGGGTTTAGAGGTTATTTCTTAGAGAAGAATTAGGAGTTGTAAAGGAATAAGAGTCTTGAGTAGGAGTCCTATTATGAGTTGGTTAGAAGTAGGAGTCTTGAGTAGGAGTCCTATTAGGAGTTAGGGTTTAAAAATCCTATAAATGACCATATATTCATCCTCTTTTGATAAGCAATAGATGAATCTTTTATGTAGCCTTTGAGCAGTAACTTAGAGGAAGGAACCCCTATAGAGTTTCAAGGAGGCCGATCCCCTAAAGAGATCAACCCCAAGCTTAGAATCTGCAAGGGTTCTAACACTTGGTATCAGAGTAGCGATCTTGCTGCTTTTGTTGCCATCTCTGCTGCCCACCACCAACCAAACAATTCCCATAATTTCTCTTGACGTCGCCATCTCCACCGTCATCTTCTACCGTAGATCAAATCAATCTACTACCGTCACCTCCAATTGCATCAGAGATCTAGTATTCTCCTATCACTAATACCTTCTGTTGTTGTAATTTTCCATTCAAAATACCAAGAAGAAGTCTTTTTATCTATCCCGTGCTACGAATTTCTTCCATCGTAAAAGTTATCATCTTTGTGAACGAAGGATTGCTGCAGAAAATTTCAATCGCATATTGTTGCTTTAACTGATCTAATTGCAATCCTTTTTGAACAAAATTTCTAATACACTTTATAGATCATCTTGGCTTCCATCTAAGATTAATCTATTAAGGAATTTATCTCTAAAAACGTTCTTGTATTGCTACAAATTTTCGTCGCAAACCGCTGAAATTTTTCGACGAGAATTCTGCTATCGCAACTTGCACCAATTTCCTTGCTGTTATACTACCAAAATTTTCTTGATTAAATTGGTTATCCTTGCTGTCATATAAACCAAGATTTTGCTCTCAATTCCCTCCTCAAATCTCTCAGTTTTTGGAAATTTTGTCGAGAAACCGCTGTTTCTTCGATGACAATTCTGCTCTTACAAGACAACACATACCTGCAGCAACTTCTACTGATTTCTATCAAATCTTTGCTGCCATCTATCACAGATCTAAAACCTTTTTCCCTAACCTTCATCCACTACAAACACAGTCCTAAAAATCCACCAAAGCACACCCTCAAATTGCAACCAAAACTACCATAAAACAAGCCTAAACCGCAGCCTACATCTACTAAACCACCAACCCTTTCGACCATCACTTCTCTCAACCTATACATGCCTTTAACCCGATAACAAAGGAGAGATCTTAACATCATAGATTTGGAGGCATATACTATAGCATCTGAGAAGGCAATCAATGCTAAATTCAAAGCCTTCGAGGCGCGAATGGAGGATAAGATTCAGACTCTCTTTACCGAACTCAGTTTAGGCCGACCACCAAGCCCAAAGAAATCACATCAAGGAGAGAGCTCTAACCAATAGCACTAAGCCCGAAGAGATGACTTCTAAGAGAGGGGAGGCTCTATGACTGACCCCAACTATCCATGCATGAGGGTAGACTTCCCTAGATGGGAAGAAGGAGACCCGATTGGTTAGATCTCGCGCGCGGAGCGATATTTTTGGTACCACAAAACCGCGGACGCATCTATGGTGTAAATTATGGCTATATATCTGGAAGGGGATGCCATATAGTAGTTTGACTAGTTTGAACACACTCATGGAGTCCTCTTATGGTGACAATTCAAAGAAGGACTGCTAATCCGCTTCGGACCAACCGATTACGAGAACATTGACGGACAACTAGCAAAGATCTGACAAACCTCCACCATTCAGGAGTACCAAACTAGGTTTGAAAGGTTATCTAATCAAACTCATGATTAGTCTAAAAAACAGCTATTGGAGATCTTAATTGAGGGCTTGAAGCCGGAGATCCGGGGAGAAGTTAAAGCGTGACAACCGTATACGCTTATGGCAGCCATCTCTTTCGCATGACTTCAAGAGGAGCGATTGAACCATGAAGCCTGGAGGACTAGGGTCACTCCCCGACCAGTAGTACTAAAGCCCTCAGCCCCCCTACTATCAACCGAGTCCCTACACCAAAAAGGTTGACAAGAGAAGAACTTCGAGAGCTATTTGCGAAGGGGTTATGTTGGCATTGCGACGAGTTGTGGAGCCGCGAGCATCACTGTAGAAAAGGAATACTTCTTATAATTGAACTAGTAGAAGAAGAGGCCATTGAATATCTAAAAGAGAGCTTTGAACATAAAGAAGAAGATGCGGAAGAAGAGCAACAATCGATAGACATTATGGTACACGCGCTAGTCGGCTACTCAAACCCGCAAATGATAAAAGTTGGAGGCCTTCTTAAACAACAACCAATCACTGTTCTCATCGACATGAGCAGCACTAATAACTTCCTAAACAGTAAGGTTGCAGCTCGGATGACACTCCATATCGAAGGTTGCAGCAAGTCTGATGTAAAGATCGCCGACGGCAGAACCCAAAAGTGCGACCAAAGATGCCCGCGGGTGAAACTGTTACTGCAGGACCAAGAGATAATTGCATATTTCTTCCTCCTCCCTCTTAATGATCATGAGGCCATGCTCAGAATTGAATGGTTGATGACATTAGGTGATGTTTCTTGGAATTTTATGAAACTAATTATGAAATTTTACAGTAAGGGGAAACAGGTGATACTGCACAGGAAACGTGGGGGCAACGTAACAACGATTTGCACACAACAAATAGAGAAGGTTTTGCATAAAGCATGCAGCGGCTTTTTGGGACAACTTAAACAAAAAACTAAGGGAGAGCCAATAGAATTTGAAGATCTAAATCTACTTCCTTTGCTTGCTAAATTTTCAGATATATTTAATGAACCGCGCAACCTACCTCTTACCTATCGACATGATCATTATATAATGATTCTTCTAGGAAAACCTCCAGCAAATACTTAGCCATATTAGTATCCACATCTCTAGAAAGATGAAATAGAAAGTATTGTAAAAGAGATACTTGAAATAGGGGTGGTTCGGCCAAGTTACAGCCCCTATTCCTCACCGGTGCTACTTGTACGCAAGAAGGATAGAACATGGCGAATATGCGTTGATTATCGAGCTCTCAATGGCATAACTATCAAGGATAAATACCCTATTCTAGTAGTAGATGAATTGCTAGATGAAAGGGAGTACAAATCTTCTCAAAGCTGGACCTTCGATCCCGGTATCATCAAATACGAGTGTGCGAAGAAGATATACCGAAAATCGCCTTTCGAACACACAACGACCACTACGAATTTTTGCTTTCTTCAACAAAAGGTGGAATATCTTGGGCATATCATATTAGAGTAAGGTGTGATGGTGGACCCCTCCAAAATAGAAGCAATGCAGAACGCATGCGATGGCCAAGTGGAGATCGTACTTGATCGGGCGACAATTTCAAATCGAGGCTGACCATAGAAGCCTCAAGTACTTTTTGGAGCAAAAGATATCATCCCCT
>LVTN01000784.1:28597-48982 GCA_001649415.1 Musa itinerans
ACCAAATATGACTACCCAAGGAGAACTCCAAACCCAGTCAAGTGCCATTATTGATCGACAGATCGTGACTCAACGATGACGACCCACTACTGAAGTGCTAATACAGTGGGCAAATTTACCAATAGAAGGTGCTACTTGGGAGAACTATGATGACTTGAAGATCAAATTCCTAGAATTCATGGATTGTCAGCCTCGAGGACAAAGCTGATTTGAAGATGCGGGTCTGTTAGGACTCTAGCTAGGAGAGTCCTAATTGAGAGGGACATTCATATAAAACCCATCTAAGTCGACCCCTATTAAAGAGGTGAAGAGGCCGACTAGGGTTTGGAGGTTATTTCTTAGAGAATAATTAGGAGTTGTAAAGGAATAGGAGTCTTGAGTAGGAGTCCTATTAGGAGTTGGTTAGAAGTAGGAGTCCTATTAGGAGTTAGGGTTTAGAAACCTTATAAATAGTCATGAATTCATCCTCTTTTGATAAGCAATAGATGAATCTTTTCTGCAGCCTTTAAGCAGTAACTTGAAGGAAGGAACCCCTATAGAGTTCCAAGGAGGCCTATCCCCTAAAGAGATCAACCCCAAGCTTAGAATCTGCAAGGGTTCTAACACCATACTTGGTGGTGCTCAAGGCAAGTGAGATGCTTGATAAAGGATGAGACCATGCAAGGTGGAATAGGTTGTTCAGCGACCAAGAAAGTTATGCATGTGAGGATCAAGAATGACACTAAGAAGGGGGGGGAGGGTTGAATTAGTATAGTGGATAAAAATAATAGATTTAAACAATTTCGAAAAACTTCATACGATGACACTCTTAGTTCTACAAAAACTGTTTTGGAAAGACGTTTGATTGGAATAAGTTTGTAAGTGAGTAGAGAGGAGGGGGTTGGACTATTTGTAATGAAGTAAAGTAGAATGCAGTAAAGTACGCACCAAGAAGGGAACACGCCAATTTTATAGTGGTTCGGTTGTCTGACCTACATCCACTGTTGACACCTCCTCCAATGAGGTCACCGATTTCCACTATTGATCTTTCTTGAAGGGTAAAGATCAATCACCCCTTTACAGAACTTTCACAAGTGGCTCACTCTCCTTTTACAAATTTTCACACTTAGAAATGATGGAGGTGAACTCTCAACTTTTGTAAGCTATTTCACTATAGTTTTAGTTCAGTTCTTATCATTTCTCTGTGCTTTACTAGATGAGAAGTAAGGGGTGTTTATAGCCCTTAATTGGCTTTAAAATTAGAGCAAAAAAGTGTCACATCCTCGATTTTTGGGGTACTAGCGGTACTACCGTTTGACATTGACACTAGGCGGTACCACCGCCTAACAAAGCCTCGGAGACTAGGCTCTAGCGGTACCATTGCCTGACCTCCTGGGAGGCTAAGCCTTAGGCAGTTCCACCGCCCACCTTAGGCAGTGCCACCGCCTAACAAGGCTCCAAGTGGCCGAGTGGGCCTTCCATCCGGCCAACTCAGTCCTATTTTGGGCCTAATTGGCCCCTAACTGAGTTAGTGGCATTACCTCCCAATCCTAACCCTAATTATGTGCTAACTTTAATTTTTAAGGCATACACTAAACAAAACAAGTCCGATAAGTCTAGGTTTCTTCCGGCGATCTTCCGGCGGACTTTCGACGATCTCTCGGCAATCTTCCAACGGACTCGCGGTAAGCTCCTAGACTTCACGATGATCTTCTTGGCGAGTTTCAATGAGCTTCTTTGGCAAGCTCTTGGACTTCTTGGCTAATTCCGATGGCACTTCCTACGAACCTCCGGACTCCCGACGAACTCTCGAACTCCGAACGAATTCTCGATCTTGACTCTGGAACTTCGTTTTACTTTATGCCTTGATCGCTATCGTAGTTAATCCTGTACACTTTTCTCAACATATAGATTGAATCAAATAATTTACCAATTATTTCATCATCAAAATCCGAGATTCAACAATCTCCCCCTTTTTGATGATGACAATCAATTGATGATGGAGTTAACCTTAACTCCCCCTATTTATATGCCATACTTGAGAAAAGATACTCTTAAATTCAAGGCCTTTGAATTTAAGAATCAAACCAATAAGTTATATGCATACTAATCATGATTTACCATCTCAAAATATGATACTACGAATTTATCACAATAAAAATAATGTCAAGGCATGACATCCATTTTCAAGTCCAATATCGAATGTGTTGAATCTCGGATTTTGATGATGAAATCAATTGGTAAATTATTTGATCTAATTTATATGTTGAGACAAATGTGCAGGATTAACTACAATAGCGGTAAAGCATAAAGCAGATGTTGGGCCGGAGTCGAAGATCGGACGATATGTCGAAGATTCGGATGATATGCTTGAAGTTTGCCGAAAGCTCACCAGAGTTCATCAGGAGTTCGCTAAGAGTTTGTCGGGAGTTCACTAGAAGTTTACCAAGAAGTTCGACGGAAGTTCGCCGAGAGAACAATTGACATACCAGATAGAGATTACTTAGTTAAATGTCTTAATTATCATAGTTAGATTATAAGTTGAGTTAGGATTAGGAGATAATCCCACTAACTCAATTAGGGGCCAGCTAAGCCCTTAATAGGGCTAAATTGGGCTAGTTGAACAGCTCATTTAGCACTTGAAGTCATGGTCAGCAATGGCACCGCTTGGGATTCAGTCTCCCAAGTGGTCTGGGCGGTGGTACCGTCGACAGTTAATACTATCAGGAGGTGGTATCATTAGAGCTTGGTCTCCAAGCTCTGTCAGGTGGTTGTACCACTAAGTGTCAGTTTGTAGGCGGCGGTACCGCCAGTACCCTGAAAATCCGAGATGAGACACTTTTTTGCTCCAATTTTGAAGCCATTGGGGCCTATTGTAACATCCCTCATTTATAAAAAATTTGTAAGGGCTTATTTGTAATGTAGGAACCTAAATATAAATATTAGAAATGTGATATGATTTGTGAAAGATTCATATTAGGTTTTAAAAAAAATGATGGACATGTGTCACCAGCTAACCTAAGGTTAGTGCCACCTATGTTTATTCTAAGGATGACACATAGACTTCTTTCATGCATGCTTGCCACCTTACAATTCATATATTAGCCAAACCTAAGTAATTAGATAACAAATTTAAGGAAAGCCTAACAAAGGAGGGATACTTGCTGCAGCCAATGTAGGTTTGAAAGGAGAAGGGAAGAGGAATTGAAGTAGAAGAAGGAGAAGAAGCTTTGCTTTGCTTGAGATTTTGCAACAATTTCCCTATATTTGGGAATCAAACTTTTCTAAGGCAAGTGTTCTAACTCATTCCTACATGAATCTTGATCTTTGATTTTATCTTAATTCTGAAAACTTTAGAAGATTTTGGCTTCATACTTGATATTTCTATCGTTTGAGAATAAAACTGTGAATCTGGATTTTTTTTAGATTTGACCTCTCTATATTGTTCTAGCCATAACTTTCTACACAAATTCTTTATTTTGGAAAAACAAAATTCATCCAAAAATAGACTCATAACTCTTTCTTTTGAGCTAAGATTGATAAATTCAGAGTCTATTTACCTATCGAAACTGTTATTTTAATTGACCCTATAAAATCTGTAAAATAGAGACTATCGGTTTTGACCTTTTAGTACTCTCTTGCTTATAACTCTCTGTTGAAAACTTTGATTTATATGAAACATAATTTATTAGAAACTAGACTCATAAATATTTCTGTAATATCTGATTTGAAAGATTTGGAGCATAAATGCCTATTGATTCATCTATTCTTATCAACTCTATGAATTCTACAAAACAGAGATAATGTTCTCTGACCTTTGATTACTAAATTGTTAATGACTCCTTGTTCGAAACTCTAATTCATACAAAACTTGATTTATCTAAAACTAGATTAATACATCTTTTGAATGAATCCCATTTTGTATAAATTGGAGTATAATTGGTTATCCAAATAAATCATGAAATGTGCCTCTCAAATTCTGTCAGAATCGAGCTTTGATCGATTTCACTTATTCTTGTTTCATCTCTTTGGAAATTGATTTCAGCTAAAATCCTTACTTTAGTTCAACTTTACATTATTACTTCAAATTTCTATATACTCTTTTTCTACAAGTATTTGCATACCTAAATCTGTGATGTAAACTTTATGTTTGTATTGCAATGTTTCGTATAGGCACATGCATTCCGTTGTTCCACATGTTTTTCCGATATATACCAATTTTATTGTTCATAATACCCTTTTATACTTTGGTGTTTATGAGATTATTTGAACCTTTGCTAGAAATAGTAAAGGTATTATATGGACTTTTGCCAAAAATGGTAAAGGGATTATCTGGACCTTTGCTAGAAATATTAAAGGGATTATCTAGACCTTTGCTAGAAATGGTAAAGAGTATATGCTTAGAGCCCACGATGCTCTGTCGGCCCCCTCTGGCTTCATCCAGACGTGGATGGATGATGCTCCCAAACGTGGGAGATTATGTTTAGGATCCCACTTCACCTTCTATCTATTTGACATGATATCCAAAGCTTCGGTTATATGCTTCTATGTGTGCTTTGGATAAGAATGAAATGTATGCAATGTCAAATGCGATGTTTGAGCTTTTGTTTCATATTTGTTCTTTAATATATTCTAAAATACTTTTTATGCTTCCAAAACATTCTATATGCCATTGATATGCTCTAAAATGCCTCATACGTCATTGATATGTTCCGAAGCATTTCATCCGCCATTGATATGTTCCAAAATATTTCATCCACCATTGATATGCTCCGAAATGTTTCATATGCCATTGATATATTCCGAAACATTTCATACGTCCTTGATATGCTCCAAAATGCTTCATATGCCATTGATATGTTCCGAAGCATTTCATCCGTCATTGATATGTTCCGAAATGTTTCATCCGCCATTGATATACTTCGAAATTTTTCATATGCCATTGGCTTCATATGCCATTGATATGTTCCGAAGCATTTCATCCGTCATTGATATGTTCCGAAATGTTTCATCCGCCATTGATATACTTCGAAATTTTTCATATGCCATTGATATATTCTGAAACATTTCATACGCCATTAATATGTTCCGAAATATTTCATCCGCCATTGATATGATCTGAAATGTTTCTTATGCTATTGATATGTTCCAAAACATTTTATATGCCATTGATATGCCCTGAAATGTTCCTTATGTCAATGATTTGCTCCAATTAGTCTTTAGTCCCTTTTATGAACAAAACATGCTTCGAATGAAATGGTATTATAATTCTGCATTCATTGAGTAGCTATCTATGAACTCTTGTATCCCTACTTTGTATTTAGTACCTTATTTATCTTGAAATTGTCCTCTTTTGCCATAGATATGTTAGTCACTTGTTGAGCTCTATATGCTCACCTTGTTGCTATATAAATTTTTCAGGATAGCTTGTCGCTCACTAAAATATTTAAATTAGGCTGAGGTTGTAGAAAGCTAGAAGACTTTAGGCAAACTTTTAGTAGATGATATGTTTTTGTTGTATAAGTACACTTGGTGTCTAATGGAATGTTGATAGTAAATATGAACTTATGAGTTTTGTAAAAGTTTAAAGAACCTCTCATGTTTAGGATTTTGGAGTGTTAAGTAAATTTATGTAATGATATGAACACGTGGTAAACATTGGTTTTTGTGATTATATAGAATACCACACTTATGAATTTATGAGGTGGTTATTGTCTTGGTGAGTTAGTTTTAGATTTTACGATTCATCAAGTAATGTGGTATATGATTTTAAACTGCAGAGGTCTTATAAATTATGGAATTATAGATATTAATGACTTGAATGTTTTCTCAGTGTCCTCAAATGTGTGTTTGGATCCTGGAATGGATTGTTGATCTGAATTATAATATTATTGATTCGGGGGGCATGATACCTATAAATACCTCACCCTTTTCTGCATGAAAGGGCACGAAAGTGTGAACAAAATATTAAAGTCTTGGAGTGTGAAAGTGTTATAAAAGTGCTAAGAGCCATCCTCCTCCCTTTCTAAGTCTTGTGATCATTCATGAGAGGTGTGAGGCTTATAAGGGTTGTCTTCTAAACCCGTGAAAAGGAGAAAGTACTATAAAGAGGGTGGTTAGTCTTTGCCCATTGAAGAAAGACCATCAGTGGACGCCGAGGAGATGAAGACCCGATTCCCTGAGTTTATGGAACCTCAACCTTGAGGACAAGACTGATTTGAAGAGGGTGGGCTTGATAGGATCCTAGTAGGGTTGGGTCCTACTCAACCAAGAAGCAACTAATAAAAACCTTGTAAGATTGTAATAAACCCTACCTAGCCGCATCTATCCTGTAATGAAGAGTGGCTAGGGTTTATATTTGAGTCTTTGGGTTTCCTAGTCGTCGCCCCCCTTTACTGGGCCGATCGACTAGGGTTAAGGGCAAAAGGGGTAACTAACTAGGAAGCAGCCCCTAGGGCTAGGGTTTAGAGTCCTATATAAGCATGTAGCCTCCATCTCTTTGAGAACAAGATCCATATATAATTATAGCCATTTGGGCTACTTCTATACAGGTGAAACCCCTATAGTGTTCCAAGGGTTGATCCACCTCAAAGATCAATCTACATAGAATTCCTCCAGGGTTCTATCAAGATGCTAGCATAAAAGAAGAAGAAAACACTCAAGGCGACTTGGGACGAATCAAGTGCATCGGAAGACGAAGAGCAAACCAATGAAGATGAGATAGCGAACTACGCTTTGATGGCTCTCAACGATGAGGTATGTGACTCAATCGAAACCCATTTATTTTGTGATGAATTACTTAATGCTTTTCATGATTTATATGATAATTTTAAATTAGTTGGTAAGAAATATAAATTGCTAAAAAATGATCATGCTTCTCTCTCTAGTAAATTGAAAAATGAGCATGATAATTGCATGTTAACCTCTTGTATTCAATGTGAAGAGTTAGACTAAATCAAAAAAGAAAATGTGGTATTACAACAAACATTAGAAAATTTTAAAATTGGAAACAAATCATTAAACATAATCCTTGCTAACAAAGGTCATGTACATAGAAAAGAAGGAATCGGCTTTGTGAGTAGTAACAATCAACAAAAGCCGACTATATTTATTAAATGACCCACATTGCATATTTTTTCTAAAATTAAATATAATTTTTATGGTAGATGTGATCATTATGCCTATAAATGTTCATTTAAAAAATATAGCTTGCATAAATTAATTTGGGTTACTAAAAGAACCATAAATAACTTAATGTCAATAGTCAAGATATGTAGATCTATTCACGAACGACTAAAAATTAAATGGGTACCTAAAGCAAACCCTCATTTCTTGTAGATATATCTACAATCAAAAGCTAGAGGCAAGAGATGATATCTTGATATTGGATGCTCAAGGGACATGACCGGAGATTCAACACATTTCTTTAAGCTCACTAGTCAAGACGAAGAATATGTCACCTTCAGATACAAGAAAAATTATTGGCAAAGGAAATATAAGTAACAAATCAAACCTCTTGATTGAAGATGTTTTATTAGTAGATAGTTTAAAACATAACTTACTAAGCATTAGTCAATTGTATGATAAGGGATATAATATTAAATTTGAATCTAATGCTTGCATTATAGAGATACTACACAAAAATATATCTATAATTGCGTTAAGGACTAATAATGTGTATACTATTGATCTTGATGATTTTTGTGATGAAATTCGCTTTTCGATTTTAAACGATAATGTACGGCTTTGGCATAGGAGATTAGGTCATACAAGTATAAAATTAATTTCATAAATTATAACTAAAGAACTTGTAAGAGGTATGTCTAGAATTAAATTTGTCAAAGATAAAGTTTGTGATGCATGCCAACTAGGTAAACAAATAAATAATAGTTTTAAGTCTAAATATCAAGTAAGTATCTCTAGACCACTACAATTAATTCATATGGATTTATTTAGACTAATTGATATCATAAGTATAGGAGGTAATAAATATGCTTTTATGATTGTTGATTATTATAGTATATATACTTAGACATACTTCTTGGCACATAAAAATGATTGTTTTAATTTTTTTTCAAAGTTTTACAAATAAGTTTAAAATGAAAAGGATTTTATGATTTCCTCTATTCGTAGTGATCATAGTGGTGAATTTAAAATTCATAGTTTTTATAATTTTTATTATTTAAATAGGTATAATCATAATTTCTCTACTCTAGGAAATCCATAACAAAATGGATTTGTCGAGAGAAAAAATAGGAGTTTGTTGAATCTCAAATTTTGATGAAAGAAATTAATTGATAAGTGTTTATGATTTAATCTACATTTTGAGTGACATAGGAAGCTTCGATTTGAGAGAGACAATTGAAGCAGGAAGAATAATGTTGGGCCGGAGGAAAATATGTCAGAAGATTAGATGTCAAGCCGAAGGATCGGTCGACGTATCGACAGAAGACTTCGGGCCATGGATTCGTGCATCGGGCTAAGAAGAGTAAAAATTTCGCCAAGGATATCGGAGTAGTGGAGGTCAACTGGTCGATTAGGCAATAGGCCATAAGAGAGGACGATGCACCAAAGAATCAGACGAAGCGTCGATAAACCAATGACATGCCGGATAACCTTGATTCAAACTTTATAAAAATTGTCTAGATCGAAGTAGGTTTTATATGTGCAGGATTAATTATGATAGTAAAGCATAAAGCAGAATGAAGTCCTGGAGTCAGGAACGCGATTTCATTGGGAGTTTGAGAGTTCGTCGGAAGTCCGGACGTTCGTCGGAAGTTCTACCGAAATTGACCGAGAAGTCTAGGAGCTTGCTAAAGAAGCTCGTCGGAACTCACCAAGAAGATCGTGGTGAAGTCCAGGTGCCGAGAGTCCGTTGGAACATTGCCAAGAGATCGTCGGAAGTTCCCTGGAAGATCGTTAGAAGCTCGCCGAAAGAAAACTAGACTTAAGGACTTATTTAAGCTTAGTAAATGTCTTAGAATTCGTAGTTAGCACATAATTGAGTTGGAATTAGGCCAACTCAATTAGGGGCCAATTGGGCCTAAGATTAGGCTGTGTTGGGCTAAGTGAAAGGCCCAAACAGTGACCCAACAAGTGGCACTATTGTGGCACAGTCTCCGAGACTATGTCAGGTGGTGATACCACCCAATGTCAGTGCTACAGGTGGTGGTACCGCCAATACTCGAGAAACTTGGGATGATACCTTTTTTGGCTCCAATTTTGAAGTCAATTGAGGGCTATAAATACCCCTTACTTCTCAGCTGGTAAGGGAAGAGAAGTGAAAAGAACTGATCCAAAATTATAGTGAAATAGCTTACAAAAGTTGAGAGTTCACATCCATCGTTTCTAAGTGTTAAAGTTTGTAAAAGGAAAGTGAGCCACTTGTGAAAGTTTTGTAAAGGGGTGATTGATCTTTCCCCTTCAAGAAAGATCAAGTGGAAGCCGATGACCTTATTGGAGGAGGTATCGGGAGTGGATGTAGGTCGAACGACCGAACCACTATAAAATTGGTGTGTTCTTCTCTGGTTTGCATTTCTATTTTTGAGCAATTTATTTTATTGCAAACTACCTTACTTGCTTACGTTTACAAACACGCTTTCAAGTCAAGCACATTTCCGTGATCGTTTTTATCGTACGAAATATTTTACGAACCAACGTGATTTTTACTACTGCACTAATTCACCCCCCTCCCTCTTAGTGTCGACTCGTTCCTAATAGTTGATATCAGAGCCTCATTATTTCTCATTTGGTTTAACACCCAAGAGAAATGGCTCTTTTTGGCTTTCAAGAGGGACTTTCTCTCATTCATCCTCCTATGTTCAATGGGACGGACTACACATATTGGAAAACTCGAATGAGATTTTTCTTGCTTTCTTTAGATTTAAATTTATGGAATATTATTGAAAATAAATTTAAAAGGTTTTCTCTTCCAATGAACAATTGAAATGAGTTGGAGAAGAAGACTTTCTCTTTAAATGCAAAAGCTATGAATGTCTTATTTTACGCCTTAGACAAAAAAGAATTCAATCGGGTTTCTACTTGTGAAATAGCTTTCGATATTTGGCATACTCTTGAAATCACATACGAAGGCACAAGTAGGATTAGAGATTCTAAAGTTAATATTTTGATACATGATTTTGAGTTGCTTCGCATAAAGCCAAGCGAAACTATTATCGACATATACACTCGTTTTACGGATGTCGTCAATAGTTTAAAAACTCTTGGCAAATATTTTTTGAACTTTGAACTTGTTAATAAAATCTTGAGATCCCTTCCAAATAGTTGGAACCCTAAAATAACGGTCATTCAAGAGGCCAATGATTTAAACAACTTTCCTCTCGAAGAACTTATCAGGTCACTAATGACCTATGAGATGACTTGCAATGCTCATGAAGAGCTTAAGAACAACCTTCCAAAGAACATGAAAGATTTTGCACTTAGAACAAAAGAAAACCACTCGAGCGAAAGCTCAAGTGATGGTGAACTTGAACTCCTCATTATGAAATTTAAAAAGTTTATGAAACAAGAATTAAAGAACAAAAACAAACTAAAAAAGAATGCAACTACTTGCTATGAATGCAAGAAGAAGGAAGCACTTTGGGGCAAATTGAGCACATCCGTAGACGAAGAGTAAACCGATGAAGACGAAGTAGCGAACTTCGCTTTGGTGACTCTCGACAATGAGGTAAACAACTTAAATGAAACTCCTTTAATTTATTTCAAAATTACATGATGCTTTTCATGAGTTATTTTTAATTTAGTTTAGAAAAATTATATATAATTTTTTCTTGAAAATTACATGTTTAATGATGTAATAAAAATGTTAAAAAATTAGGATCATGCTAGTAATTTTGAAAATGATAATGAGAATTGCATGTTTTATTAAAATATAATAAAATGTTAGATTTAAAACTAATGATTAATCCTATGTATGTTTTTAAGAAAAAAAATAATGTGTATCTACATTGATGATTTTTGACTTTGAATGAAAATCTTCAATAAAATCATGCTTGATGTTTTAATGACATAATGATGTAAGATGTAATGAAAATATTAAAGTTTTGATACCATTCTTGATTATTTTTATATTATGCATGAGGATTTGAAGTAATGATTTGAAATCATACCTTTTTTAATTGTGTTACACTTTTTTATCTTTATGATTTGTATGAAATTTGCTCTTTCAGTTTTAAATGATGATGCATGACATATAAAACTAAGGCATGCTTATATGAAATAAATCACACAAATTGAAACAACTAAAAAAAGAATGCATTTTGAAAATTTTCTATCCCTATCTTATCGTTTTTTTTTTTAAGATAAATCTATTTATGTCATTTTGAATCTCTTGAAAGTAATTTTGATGATTTTGATTTTGAATGAGTTTTTATCTATATCATGATTTTGATTCCTCGATATTATAACTTGAAATATTTTATGAATCAAGATCTTCTATTATGTGTTCTCGTATTATTTAAGAGGATTTTTTTTATGAATCTTGATTTTTTTTGTGAATTCTAAGAATTATAACTGGCAATATTTTTTTTGAATCATGATCTTGACAACTTGAGATTTTTTATACATGAACAAGATTTTTTATTCTCTTATGTTCCTTCTTGCAAAAGAAGAGATTCATCTAATCGAATCTTGAATCTTTCACTTGACACTTATGAATTAAAATTTATGTTATATGAATCAAGATTTTTCATTAATTATTCTCCTATGACTCTATTTGCTATAGAAAAATCTTTGTCTATATCATTGATCTTGAATTCTCGAAATCAAAACTTGATAGTTTCTTTATATGAATCAAGATCCCTTACTTTTTATTCTTGAATGATTTCTTACATTTCATTAAAGAGAATATTTTGAATCATGTCTTTAAGTACTCACATGATCTTATCTTTCATGGTATGATTGTTATTATGCATGATTTGAGATCTTGTTCTCCTACGATTCATTTTGCTATTCACTAAAATGGAGAGTTATTCTAATAAACTATGATATGCTACTTGATAATTTATGACTTGAGTTTCGTTATGTATTAGTCCCCCCTTCTTCCTTCTTATTTACAATGACAAAGGGGAGAAAAGAAGTCACTAGCATTTCAAGAGATCGATAAATCTCTTCATTTCATTTTGAATCTTCTGAATGGGACTCTATTGATTTGATAAATTGAAAGAGTTGAAAATAATAATGAATGTTTTAAAAATAAATGATTATATCATGTTTGATGATTTTACATTATGCATGATGAGTTGAAGTGATGTTGGTTTAAAAATATTTACTCAAATCGATAATCTTTTTATCAAATGAATCATGATTTTTCCTATGAATTCTTGGAATTATAACTTGAGTCTTCTTATCAAGATCGTTTCCTATCATGCTTTTTAAAAGAAGATATTTGTCAAAAATAATATATGGTCATTTGACATTCATAACTTGATTCTTCATCTTTGTTAATTATCCTTATCATGATTTGAAAATTATTGTAAAGGAAAAAGAATTATAAAATTGTATTCTTCCCTTCTTTTTGACAATGATAAAGGGGGAGATAAAAGTTTGCTAGCATGCTAGCTAGCTTGCACAATTCAAGAAGATGCAAAAATAGTCTATCTTGCACATCTCAAAAGATGTAAAATTTTGCTAACTTTCATGTGTAAAATTTGCTAGCTTGCATACTCTAAAATGATATAAATTTGCTAGCTTGAATGATATAGAACTTGCTATCTTGAACATCATCAAGAATTGCTAGCTTGCTATCTCAAAAGAAGCAAAAGTGCTATCTTGCCCATCTCAAGAAACAAAACATGTTAACTTGCACATCTAGTAAAATTTACAAACTTGCAAAACTCAAAATTATTACTAGCTTACATGACGATAAAACTTGAGATTATGTTTATAATGTAATGATTTGAAAATTGCTAAATGCACTTCTCCTTTTTGTTGATGACAAAGGGGGAGAAGTTATGATAATGATCATACATGGAATGATGCATTGTAAATTTGATTATGCATGATTTTATGATGACTTTCTTGATTAAATTTGCTTTGACTTCAATTCAATTTGAATTCAAGAGTTTTATCAATATGTTATATTGATAGGGGGAGTTATGGTTAACTCCGTCATCAATTGGTTGTCATCATCAAAAAGGGAGAGATTGTTGAATCTTGAATTTTGATAATGAAACCAATTGATAAGTGTTTATGATTTGATCTGCGTTTTTAGTGACGTAGAAAGCTTCGATCAGAGAGAGACAATTGAAGCAGGAAGAATTATATTAGGTCGGAGGAAAATATGTCATAAGATTTGACGTCGAGCCGAAGGATCGATCGACGTATCGACAAAAGGCTTCAGGCCATGGATTAATGCATTGGGCCAAGAAGAGCGAAAATTGCACCAAGGAAATTGGAGTTGCGGAGATCAACTGGCCGATTGGGCAATAGGCCGCAAGAGAGGACGATGCGCCAAAGAATCAAATGAAGCATCGATAAACCAATGACATGCCGGACAACCTTGATTCAAGCTTTGTAAAAATTGTTTAGATCGAAGTAAGTTTTATGTGTACAGGATTAACTACGATAGCAAGGCATAAAGCAGAATGAAGTCCCGGAGTCAAGAACATAATTTTGTTGGGAGTTCGAGAGTTTGTCGGAAGTCCGGACGTTCATCAGAAGTTCTATCGGAATTGACTGAGAAGTCAAGGAGCATGCCAAAGAAGCTCATCGGAACTCACCAAGAAGATCATGGTGAAGTCCAGGAGCTTGCTTGAAGTCTGCTAGAACATTGCCGAGAGATCGTCGGAAGTTCGCCGGAAGATCGTCTGAAACTTGCCGGAAGAAAACTAGACTTACAGGCTTATTTAAGCTTAGTAAATGTCTTAGAATTCGTAGTTAGCACATAATTGAGTTAGAATTGGGCCAACTCAATTAAGGGCCAATTGGGCCTAAGATTAGGTTATGTTGGGCCAAGTGAAATGCCCAAACATGACCCAACATATGGCACCATCATGGCACAGTCTCCGAGACTATTTTAGGCGGTGGTACCGCCAGACTGGGTGGTGGTACTACCCAGTGTTAGTGTCAGGTGGTGGTACCGCCAGTCTGGGTTGTGGTACCACCCAAACATGATATTCTATGTGGTGGTACCGCCAAACTAGGCGGTGGTACCGCCTAGTGTCAGTGTTGCAGACGGTGGTACCGTCAGGACCTGGGAAACCCGAGATGAGACCTTTTTTAGCTCCAATTTTGAAGCCAATTGAGGGCTATAAATACCCCTTACTTCTCAACTGGTAAGGGAAGAAAAGTGAAAAGAACTGATCCGAAATTATAGTGAAATAACTTACAAAAGTAGAGAGTTCACCTCCATCATTTCTAAGTGTTAAAGTTTATAAAAGGAGAGTGAGCCATTTGTGAAAGTTCTGTAAAGGGGTGATTGACCTTTCCCCTTCAAAAAAGATCAATAGTAGAAGCCGATGACCTCATTGAAGGAGGTATCGGGAGTGGATGTAGGTCGGACGACCAAACCACTATAAAATTGGTGTGTTCTTCTCTGGTTTGCATTTCTATTTTTGAGCAATTTACTTTACTGTAAACTACTTTACTTGCTTACTGCCTTCAATACGTTTACGAACACACTTTCAAGTCAAGCACATTTCCGAGATCGTTCTTATCGTATGAAATATTTAACGAACTGACATGATTTTTACTACTGCACTAATTCACCCCCCTCTCTTAATGCTAACTCGTTCCTAATAGAGTTTACAAGAGATGACAAAAATCATGCTTAATGAACATAGTATACCCAAATATTTTTAAGCCGAAGCCATTAACACGACATGCTATGCTATGAACAGGGTTCTCGTAAAACCACTACTATCTAAAACCCCTTATAAATTATGGAATAATAAAAGACCTAACATTTCATATTTTAAAGTTTTTGATTATAAATATTTTATTTTAAATAAAAGGGATGTCTTAGGAAATTTGATGCAAAATTTGATGCAAAATTCGATGAAAGCATTTTTCTTGGACATTCCTCTATTTCTAAAGCTTATCGAGTTTTTAATAAAAGAACCTTGATTATTAAGGAATCTATCCATGTTATTTTTAATGAGTTTTTCAAATTTAAGAAAAATGATCTTGATGATGATTTTGATTTTGATACTTTGAATTTAAATGAAAATTCTCTTCTCCCAAGCAACTTGGATACATTTACTTCTAAGGAATCCTTACCCAATAAATGGAAGTATGTAGATGCTCATCCTAAGGAGCTAATCATTGAAGATACATCAAAAGGTGTTCAAATTCATTCTTTATTTAAAAAATTTTATACTAATACTATATTTTTATCTTAAATTAAACCTAAATGCATTGACAATGCTTTGAAAGATGACTCGTAGGCTTTTACAATGCATTAAAAGTTAAATCAATTTAAGAGAAATAAGGTGTGAAAGCTTATTCCTAGACCTAGTGATCATCTTGTAATTGACACTAAATAGGTCGTTAGGAATAAGCAAGATGAACTTGGTATCGTGGTTTGAAACTAGACTAGATTAGTGGCCAAAGGTTTCAACTAAGAAGAAGGTATCAACTATAAAGAAACGTTCACTTCTATGGCAAGACTTGAAGCCATAATGATACTCTTGACCTATGCATGTTGTAATAATTTTAAGTTATTTTAAATGGATGTCAAAAGTGTTTTTTTTAATGACTTTATTTCTAAAGAAGTTTATGTCGAGCAACCACCTGGATTTGTGAATATTCCTTTTTCGAACCATATTTTTAAGTTATTTAATGCTCTCTATGGATTGAAGCAAGCTCCAAGTGTTTAGTATGAGAGACTTAGTTTATTTTTTATTAAGAATAATTTTTTGAAAGGCAAGGTCGATACCACATTATTTATTAAATATTTTAAAAATAATTTTTTTATTATTTAAATTTATATTGATGATATTATTTTTTGTTCTACAAATGAGTCTATATATGAGTCTTTTGCCAAAAGTATGAGCTAAGAATTCGAAATGAGTTTAATAGGTGAATTGACATTTTTCTTAGGATTGTAAATTAAGAAACTAAGTGATGGAACCTTTGTTAGTCAAACTAAGTATGCTTAGGATCTATTAAAATAATTTCATATAGATAGTGCTAAGGCCATTAATACACCAATGAGCACCTCTACAAAATTAGATAAGGACAATAAAGGAAAATATTTTGATCAAAAGACTTATAGAGGTATGATAGATAGTTTACTATACCTCACAGCAACTAGACCTGATATTATGTTTAGTGTTGGACTTTGCACTAAATTTCAATCTAATCCTAAATAATCTCATTACAAAGCAATTAAAAAGATTTTTAGATACTTAAAAGGAACTCCTAATCTAGGATTATAGAATCCAAAATCTAAAAATTTTGAATTGATTATCTATGTTGATACTGATTTTGCTGGATGTAGAATAGATAGAAAAAGCACATCTGGAACATGTCAACTCCTAGGTCATACACTTATTTCTTTATCTTCCAAGAAATAAAATTTTGTTGCATTATCTACAATCGAGGCTGAATATGTAGTAGTAGATGCATTTTGTGCACAAGTTTATCTAGATAAAAAATATTTTAGAAGACTATGGACTTTACTTGAAAAACATCTCTATAAAATGTGATAATACTTGTGCTATTTGTTTAATAAAGAATCTCATTCAACACTCTAGAACTAAACACATTTATATTAGACATCATTTTATTGGGATCATATTAATAATCATGATATATCTTTAGATTTTATTGACATAAAACATCAATTAGTATATATTTTTATGAAACCATTGAATGAGGAACAATTTAATTCTATTAGAAGAGAATTATATATGTTGAATCTTCCAAATGTATGAATTCTTCTCATGTATTTTTTATGAATCATTATCTTGATTTCTCGATTTTCATGACTTGAGTTTTCTTTTAAATTAAGATCGTTTTCTATGAATCATTCTTTTTTCTATTTATAAAAGAAGACATTTATCAAAATAATTCATGATCTTTTGTATTCACGACTTGATCTTTCATTTTTCATGTGATGATTGAAACATTGATGTAAATTTTTGCACCATGGAATCTTTCCCTTCTCTTTCTTCTTTTGATAATGACAAAGGGGAGAAAGGAAGTGCTAGCTTGCATATATCAAGAGAAGTAAAAAATTACTATCTTGTACATCTCAAGAGAAGTGAGAAGTGCTATCTTGCACATCATAAGAGAAGAAAAAAAAAATTGTTATCTTGCATATCTCAAGAGAAGCAAAAAGTGCTAGATTACTCATCTAAAGAGAAGCAAAACTTGTTAGCCTTCATACTTCAAAGAGAAGTAAAACTTGTCAACTTGCTAGCTTGCATGTTCTAAAGAGAAGTAAAACTTACTAACTTACTGGCTTGCATGTTTTAAAAACTTGTTAGTTGCATTTTTCTCCTTTTTGTTGATGACAAAGAAGGAGAAGTAATAATAAATGATTTAAAAATTTTAATGGTCAAAGGTTTCAACCAAGATGAAGGTATCGACTATGAAGAAACCTTCGCTCCTATAGCAAGACTTGAAGCCATAAGGATACTCCTTGCCTATGCACGTTATAATAATTTTAAGTTATTTTAAATGGATGTCAAAAGTATTTTTCTTAATGGCTTTATTTCCAAAGAAGTTTATGTTGAGCAACCACCTGGATTTGATAATGTTCTTTTTCTGAACCATATTTTTAAATTATCTAAGAATTTCTATAGATTAAAGCAAATCTCAATGGCTTAGTATAAGAGATTTAGTTCATTTCTTATTAAGAATAATCTTTTGAAAGGCAAGATCTGTTAGGATCAAGAGCGGCACTAAGAGGGGGGGTGAATTAGTACAGCGCTAAGAGAAGGTTAAGGAAGTTTGCAGTAATGTAAATTACACAAATAGAAAGGCAAACCAGAATTTAGAGTTGTTCAGTCAAAATGACCTACATCCACTTTTGGATTCCTCCTCCGTCGAGATCACCAATGTCCACTAAAGGCCTTCCTTCAATAGTCAAAGGCCAACCACCTTTTACAGCTCTTTCTCCTTTTGCTGGGTTTAGGAGACAACCCTTACAAGTCTCACTCTTCTTTCTTAGATGGTTACAAGGCTAAGAGATGGAGGAGGAGAACTCTTCTCACTTTTACAACACTTTAAGACTCAAGAATTCAAGATTATGCCAATGCTTTCGTGCCCTTTTATACAGAAAAGGATGGGGTATTTATAGGCCCTAATGGCTTCAAAAATAGAGCCAAAAAATGTCTCACCCTAGATTTCTAGGGTACTGGCGGTACCACTGCCATTACTGGGCGGTATCACTGCTTGACACCTAACACTAGGCGGTACCATCGCCCAGTCTGGGTGGTACTATCGCCTGACAGAGCTCAGAGACCGAGCTCTAATGGTACCACCACCTGAGAAGGGCAGTACCACTGTTGGCAACATTAACTGCCGACGGTACCATTGCCTGATAGGGGCGGTACCACCACCCAGAACTCTTGGGAGACTGAGTCTCCCAAGTGGTGCCACCGTCGACCATGTTTTCAGGTGCTGAATAGGTTATTCAATCTAGCTCAATTAAGCCCTATTAAGGTCCTAATTGGCCGCTAACTAAGCTAGTGGGATTACCTCCCAATCCTAACTTAATTTTTGATCTAACTATAATAACTAAGACATAATCAAAGCACTCTTTGTGCCGGTACGTCAATTCCTCATCTGACAAGCTTCCGATGAACTCCCAGTAATGTTCTGGCGGACTCCCGGAATTTACGACAATCTTCTTGGCGAGTTCCAATGAGCTTCTTTGGCAAGCTCCTAGACTTCTTAATTGGTTCCAGTAGAACTTTCAACGAATGTCCGGACTTCTCACGAACTCTTGAACTCCCAACGAAATCTCGATCTTGACTCCGGCACAACACCTGCTTTATGTCTTACTGTTGTCGTAGTTAATCCTGCACATTTTTTTCAACATATAGATTAGATCAAACAATTTATAATTGATTTCATCATCAAAATCTAAGATTCAACAATCTCCCCCTTTTTTATGATGACAATCAATTGATGACGGAATTAACCTTAACTCTCCCTATTTATATGCCATACTTGAGAAAAGACATTCTTGAATTCAAGACCTTTGAATTCAAGTATCAAACTGATAAGTTAAGTTCATTTAAACTTATCAATATGCATATCATGATACTTATCAAGATTTACCAATTCTAAATACGATACCACGTATTTATGAAAATGATGTCAAGGCATGACATCCATTTTCAAATCCAATGATAATTATCATTGATAGGAATTTCGAATAAGAAATTTAGCAAGATAGCAAGTCCTCATTCTATGACAAGATGGCAAGTTATCAAGTTATAAAATAGCAAGTTAAACTCATAATATCTTATCATAACGAAAGATATTTATCAATTTGATACGAAATCAAGCATGATATTAAGAATTAAAACATTTGTAAATAATCTTGCCACATTTCAAGTATTTATGATAAGCATATATGATAAGCATGCATACAATGCCGATTTTGTCATTAATTTACCACATTTTGGTATTATTTCTTCCCCTTTGTCATCAACAAAAAGGAGGATAATTCAACATTGCAAGTGTGGTAAAAATTCATACAAGTTTCACACTAGTTTATCCAATCGATATTGCATCATTGCGTGGTATCATTCAAAAGTTCTCAACATCAAAAGTTATAAACATTAAAGAGATAGATTCCATCAACTTCTCCCCCTTTGTCATCAAAACTTTGCATGAAGAAGAAAAGTAAGGAGGAAATCCATTAAGAACCAACTTTGTAAAATAATTTGAATCAAGTCAAAAACAATAAATGAGTTTCATTAAATCATGCTTCAATTTTAACAAAGAGAAGGCATTCATGAAAAGGATCAAGATATTCATGTGAAATCAAATCCTCATTCTTATAAGTGTTCATCTCATACTAAAAAATTCATAAAAATTCTTCCTTCATTAAGAAAGAATAAGAAAGAATTTATGAGAAAGGATAAAAAGAAATCCATGAATAAAACTTCATACAATCCGTTTCTCAATAAGAATTCATAATAGTGGAGTCCATGAAAGATGCATTTGTCAATAAGTTCAATAGGTGAAGGGACTAAGTGTATCAATATCATTCGTGATGGAACAAGGGTATAGAATAAACTTGATATGGCATAATCTCATGAAAGCTTCATTCAAGAAATTCATAAAGATAGTCCAAAAAAGAAATATGACAACTCATGCATTCGGACAATTTAACATTCCTAACTCCCTTCTAATAAAATCAAATTGTTCTTCACTTAAAGGTTTTGTAAAGATGTCAGCTAATTGATGTTTCGTATCAATAAACTT
>LVTN01000784.1:51522-63492 GCA_001649415.1 Musa itinerans
AGGCAATCATAGATGTATTTTTGTGTGGTTTTGCTTTAAACCTGGTAGATGACACGAATCATCTAATGTATCCTTTATCACACAATTGACTAATGCTTAAGAGATTATGCTTTAAGCCATCAACCAATAACACATCTTCAATAAAGAAGTTGGATTTGGTACCTATGGTTTCTTTGCCAATGATTTTACCCTTATTATTATCTCCGAAGGTGGTATATCTTTCGTCTATGCTAGTGAGCTTAGAAAATTAAGATGGATCTTCGGTCATATGCCTTGAGCATCCACTATCAAGGTACCATCTCTTACTCCTAGCTTTATGATGGTAAATATTTCTACAAAAAAGGATGATTTTAGGTACCCATTTGACCTTAGGTGCCTCAAAAATCAATTGGCTTAACTTATTATTTTACATGGAGTTCTTTATGGTTCCTTTAGAAATACAAATCAATTTGTGTGGACTACATTTCTTAAATGGATAATGATAAGCTACATGCCCAAATTTGCATCAAAAGTTGCATTTGTTTCGGGGTGAAACATGCTAAGTAGGGCCTTTAATAAAAGTGGTTGGATTTTGGTGAGAGCTACTCACAAATATGATTTTGCCTTTTCTATAAACGTGATCGTTGTTGGCAAGGATCATGTTTAATGACTTACTACCAACCTCAAACTTTTCTAAGGTTTCTTTGAGTAGCAAATTTTCCTTTCTAAATATTTCTACTTCATGGCATTTTGTGTAGGGAGCTAAACTATCATCATGCTCAATTTTTAGTCTATCAAAATTGCTAACAAGAGAAGCATGTTCCTTTTTCAAAGAATTGTACGTTTTACTCAAGGTTCTACATTCATCAAACAATTCATGAAAAGCACTTCAAAACTCATCGAAAGATAAATTTGCGTCTCATGAACTTGTTACCTCATCTCCAATAGCCATTAGTGCATAGTGAGCAACTTGCTCGGTGTTGGTTGGCTCCTCTTCTTCGGATGCACTTGAGTCGTCCCATGTTGCTTTAAAAGCCTTCTTCTTCTTTGGTTGCTTTCTCTTTGCTTGGGGACATTCACTCTTAAGTGTCCCGGCTTCTTGCATTCATAGCATATCACTTGTTCTTTCTTGAGTTCAATTTTATTTTTAGTATCATTTTTAAATTTATTTCTTTTTATGAATTTTTTGAACCTTCTTATCAAGAGTGCCAAGTCTTCATCAAAGTCCTTATCACTTGAATTTTCTTTCAACTAGTCTTCTTTAGTTCTTAGTGTCATATCCTTCTTGTTCTTTGGAAGGTTATTCTCAAGCTCTTCATGAGCATTACAAGTCATCTTATAGGTCATTAGTGATCCGATTAGTTCTTCGAGAGGAAAGTTATTTAAATCTTTGGCCTCTTGAATGGCCGTGACTTTATGATCCCAACTCTTTGGAAGGGATCTTAAAATTTTATTAACAAGTTCAAAATCTGATAAACCTTTACTAAGTCCTTTTATACCATTGACGACATCCATAAATCGGGTGTATATGTCTCTAATGGTCTCACTCGGTTTTATTCGAAACAACTCATAAGTATGCACTAAAAGATTAATTTTTGACTCCTTCACTCTACTAGTGCCTTCATGAGTCACTTTGAGTGTGTGTCAAATATCAAAAGCCATTTCACAAATAGACACATGATTAAACTCATTTTTATCTAAGGCACAAAACAAGGCATTCATAGCCTTGGCATTTAAAGCGAAAGTCTTCTTCTCTAACTCATTCCAATTGTTCATTGGAAGAGAAGACTTTTGAATCCCATTTTCTATAATATTTCATAATTCGAAATCCATTGAAATTAGGAAGATCCTCATTCTAGTCTTCTAATATGTGTAATTCGTCCCATTGAACATGGGTGGACGTGTAATTGAATGACTCTCTTGGTTGCCGACAAATGCCATCTCTCTTGGGTTTTAAACTAAATGAGAGTGAACCTTGCTCTGATACCAACTATTAGGATCAAGAGTGGCACTAAGAGGGGGGGTGAATTAGTGTAGTGAAAAAATAGTTAATTTCAGAAAAATGTTCATTTTGATTCAATCCATTTCGAAAATAAATTGAACTTGAAAGCTTTCATAAAAGTGCTAAAAGAAGGTTAAGGAAGTTTGCAGTAATGTAAATTGCATAAATAGAAAGGTAAACCAAAATTTAGAGTGGTTGGGTCGAAATGACCTACATCCACTTTCAGATTCCTCCTCCGTTGAGGTCACCGGTGTCCACTAAAGGCCTTCCTTCAATAGGCGAAGGCCAACCACCTTTTACAGCTCTTTCTCCTTTTGCCGGGTTTAGGAGACAACCCTTACAAGTCCTCACTCCTCTTTCTTGGATGGTTACAAGGCTAAGAGATGGAGGAGGAGAACTCTTCTCACTTTTACAATACTTTTTAAGACTCAAGAATTCAAGATTATGCCAATGCTTTTGTGCCCTTTCATGCAGAAAAGGGTGGGATATTTATAGGCCCCAATGGCTTCAAAAATGAAGCCAAAAAGTGTCTAATCCCAGATTTCTGATGTACTGGCGGTACCACCACCATTACTGGGCGGTACCACTGCTTGACACCTGACACTAGGTAGTACCACCGTCCAGTTTGGGCGGTACTACTACCTGACAGAGCTTAGAGATCGAGCTCTAGCGGTACCACTACCTGACAAGGGTGGTACCACTGCTAGCAGCATTAACTGCCGATAGTACCACCACCTGACAAGGGCGGTACCACCACCTAGAACTCCTAGGAGATCGAGTCTCCCAAGTAGTGCCACCGCCAGCCATGTTTTTAAGTGCTGAATAGGTTATTCAATCCGACCCAATTCAGCCCTATTAAGGGTCCAGTTGGCCCCTAACTAAGCTAGCGAGATTACCTCCCAATCCTAATTTAATTTTCGATCTAACTACAATAACTAAGACATAATCAAAGCACTCTTTGTGTCGATATGTCAATTCCTCTTCCGGCGAGCTTTTGGCGATGTTCCGACGAACTTCCGACAAACTCCAAGCAATGTTCTCGCGGATTCCCAACAAGCTCCCAGACTTCACAACGATCTTCTTGGCGAGTTCCGACGATCTTCTTTGGCAAGCTCCTGGACTTCTCGATTGGTTCGGGTATAACTTCCGACAAATGTCCAGACTTTCGACGAACTCTTGAACTCTAAATGAGATGTCAATCTTGACTCCGGCATAACACCTGCTTTATGTCTTACTACTATTGTAGTTAATCCTGCACACTTCTCAACATATAAATTAGATCAAACAATCTATAATTGATTTCATCGTCAAAATCCGAGATTCAACAAGATCGATACCACATTATTTATTAAATATTTTAAAAATAATTTTCTTATTGTTCAAATTTATATTGATGATATTATTTTTTATTCTACAAATGAGTCTTTGTGTAAGACTTATGCAAAAAGTATGAGCCAAGAATTCAAAATGAGTTTAATGGATGAATTGACATTTTTCTTAGGATTGTAAATTAAGCCTCTAAATGATGGAACCTTTGTTAGTCAAACTAAGTATGCTTTGGATCTACTAAAATAATTGCATTTGGATAGTGTTAAGGCCATTAACACACCAATGAGCACCTCAACAAAATTAGATATAGATAATAAAGGAGAATATTTTGATCAAAAGACTTATAGAGGTATGATAAGTAGTTTACTATACCTCACAGCAACTAGACCTAATATTATGTTTAGTGTTGAACTTTATACTAGATTTTAATCTAATCCTAAATAATCTCATTACAAAATAGTTTTAAAAAAAATTAGATACTTAAAAGGAACTCCTAATCTAGGATTATGGTATCTAAAATCTAAAAATTTGAATTGATTGCCTATGCTGATTCTGATTTTGCTGGATATAGAATAGATAGAAAAAATACATTTGGAACATGTCAACTCCTAGGTCATGCACTTATTTCTTTGTCTTTCAAGAAAAAAAATTCTGTTGTATTATCTACAATTGAGGCTGAATATGTAGCACTAGGTGCATGTTGTGCACAAGTTATATAAATGAAAAATACTTTAAAAGATTATAGAATTACTTGAAAAACATCCCTATAAAATATAATAATACTAGTGCTATTTGTTTAATAAAGAATCACATTCAACACTCTAGAACTAAACACATTGAAATTAGACATCATTTATTAGGGAATATGTTAATAATCATGATATATCTTTAAATTTTATTGACACAAAACATCAATTAGTATATATTTTTATGAAACCATTGAATGAGGGATAATTTGATTACATTAGAATAGAATTAAACATGTTGAATCTTCCAAATGCATGAATTCTTCTCATATATTTTTTATGAATCATTATCTTGATTTTTTGGTTTTCATGGCTTGAGTTTTCTTTTGAATTAAAATTGTTTCTTATGAATCATTCTTTTTACTATTTACAAAAGAAGAGATTTATCAAAATGATTCATGGTCTTTGGTATTCACAACTTGATCTTTCATTTTTCATGTGATGATTAAAATATTTATGTAAATTTTTGCACTTTTGAATCTTTCCCTTCTCTTTCTCGTTTTGATAATGACAAATGGGAGAAAAGGAAGTATAAAGGAAGTATAAAGGAAGTATTAGCTTGTACATCTCAAGAGAAGCAAAAAATTATTATCTTGTACATCTCAAGAGAAGTGAGAAGTGCTATCATGCACATATTAAGAGAAGCAAAAAATAAAATTGTTATCTTGCATATTTCAATAGAAGCAAAAAGTGCTAGCTTACTCATCTCAAAAAAAGCAAAACTGTTGGGAAATCTAGGGGCGACATCACATGCGTAGTAGAAGAACTGAAAAATAAAATCTCAGAATTCCTGTAGAAAAGAAGGTTTCATCATTGTACAAAAGTTAATGCACAAAAACATGTAGAACCGAAAAACTGTACGTAAGAGAATTATTTAGGGAGATCATATATCCCTGAAAACCTACAGATCTATGGGAGAGGATGAATGAGGTCAACTGTCCTCTCTAGAAGTGATTCACACGGTAGGGGCTACGAATATGTTCCTCAAATCGCTGCCCAAAACTCTTCCTCGCATGCACCATGCAATCAAGAAGGGGCTGCCCCAAATAGGGGTTGTTGTATGAGGAGGAGAGAGAGAGGAGAATAGGAGGGGGCAACTAAAAGGAACCTCTAGCCTATGGGTCTTTGGTTCCCTCCTATTTATAGAGGCCCCCTATCAACTTAACCCTAATGGATCCTACTATATTGGGTATTGGATCTTCATCCAACTACCCAAGCCCCTTAGATTAATAGGTCTCTACCCAATAATCTATTATTAGCTCTTATTGGATCTCATCCATTGGATCCAATAATTCAAGGGCTTATTGGATATCCATTAAAATAGAGGCTCCAACGGATATCTTATATCTGAACCTCTACTCGTCGTAATACCTACTATATGTGTGTGACCTTCTATGCCCAATAACGAGCTGGCCATGAGTCATACCTGTCAAAACTTCTTCTAGCTCACTGAATTATTATCTCTATAATAATTCACTTGACTCGTCGATTATGAATGTATTGGGCCACTACGCCGTAGTCCCCAAACGACATAAAGGAATCCAATCCTTTAGACCTATTTGTCCTCAATTACCATATATCTATAGTCCCTCATCCATCTAATACCTCAGAGATCGTATATCGGGCATGGTACTATCGGGCCCATAAAGTTTCTACTCGAGTCTCGCTCTAATCGGATTCTCCCAGAGAACTCTTTCTCTTTCAATCTGAATGACCCTAGCTAGGGATTTGTCTAAGCAAGACCATATAGGATATTTCTCTCATGACACTAAGAGTGGATGATCCTCTATTGACACTCAATAGCCCTCGTAAGGTTGGCTACTACTCCCGATGACCGGCTATGCTAAATCTAGAATCTCCAAACCTATAAGTCTGGTATCAAAGAGTGGAGTACTCATATAGGACATCCTTGGTATCTCAAGTCTAAGGACCAAATACACCACTGGGATGACAAAATCATTGTTTGGCAATGAGGCATCATCAACCATCCAGCATTCCATGAGCGAATCAATCAGTGAACTCATTCTCCAATTAGCACTTGCATTGTATCCCTAGTGTCACCACACGAGCAGCTATGAGACCAGCTGCATCCATCATATGGACGGGTATAGAGCACACCAGTCTGTTCGGTTATCTCGATATCCCTCTCGAGTAACCTATAACCGGGATTATTCAGGATCTGTGTTTAAAGACGAATCGGTCTCATTATCGTGATCTCATTACGATCGGACTCCCATTGCACAGATCCATGGACATCACAATATATTCATGCAATAGGTAATATAAAGTGATAAAATATCAAATAATAATAATAATAATAATAATAATAATAATAAGTAAAAAGACAGCGTGTCAAGTCACACGTGCCATCACTCATATGATTGGCTTGCATAGCACCAATAACTAGCAAAAACTTGTTAGCCATCATACTTCAAAGAGAATTAAAACTTACCAACTTGCTAGTTTGCATGTTATAAAGAGAAATAAAACTTGCGAACTTACTAGCTTATATATTTCAAAAACTTGCTAGTTGTATTTTTTTCCTTTTTGTTGATGGCAAAAAAGAAGTAATGATGAATGATTTAAAAATTTTAATATTTTGGTATCATGCATATTATGCCCAAAGTGATGATGATTTGAAATTTTATGTTTTGGAATTATACATGTTATAATGTACCTTGATGATTTGGAATGCAATACTTTAACTTATGACAATGATATATGCAATGATATGCATATAAAGTAAGTAATGATTACTTTGATATGATGTATTGCATATGATTAAAAGATATTATTTCAACTTGAATTCAAAGATATTATGATTAAAAGATTATCATTTTTCTAAATTCAAGTTTATTTTGATATGGCATATAGATAGGGGGAGTTTAGTTAAAACTCCATCATCAATTAGTTGTCATCATCAAAAAGGGGGAGACTGTTGAATCTCAAATTTTGATGATGAAATCAATTGATAAGTTTATGATCTAATATATGTTTGAGAAATATGATGCAGGACTATCTTCGATCATGAAAAGGTAAATCGATTGAAGTATGAGAATCAAACATTGGGTCGGAGTTGAGATCGAGCATCGGGCCGGAAGAATTGGACATTGCGCCAAGATCGGATGTTGCAGGAGTCAACATACCAATGGATCGGGCAAAACACCAAAGGAAAGCATGATGCGTTAAGAGTTCGAATGAACCAATGACAAACCGGAAAATATAAGATTTATGTCTTGTAATCGTTTATGTCTTGATCATCATAGTTTAGGTTTTAATTGAGTTAGTTTTTGGTGTAACTATGGTAACTCAATTAGGAACTCATTGGACCTGAATCGGGACTGATTTGGACCTATTGGGAGGTCCATTCAATGACCCACAATTGGATCAGGCGGTGGCATCGCCAGACTATTGAATCTCGAATTTTGATGATGAAACCAATTGATATGTGATAATCTACGTTTTGAGTGACATAGGATGCTTTGATCAGGATGAGACAATTAAAGCAAGAAAAATCATGTTGGACCGATGGAAAACATGTCAGAAGATTGGACGTCGGACTGGAGGAACGGTCGATGTATCGATAGAAGGCTTCGGGTCGTGGATTCGGGTATCGGGCCAAGAAGAGCAGATATTGCACCAAGGATATCGGAGTTGCGGAGTTAATTGGCCGATTGGGCAATAGGCCGCAAGAGAGGACGATGCACCGAAGAATCGGACGAAGCGTCGAGGGACCAATGACATGTCAGACAACTTGATTAATGCTTAGTATTAATTGTCTAGATCGAAGTGTATTTTTACATGTGCAGGATTAACTATGATAGCAAGGCACGAAGCAAAATGAAGTCCCGGAGTCAAGGACGTGATATCGTTGGGAGTTCAAGAGTTTGTCGGAAGTCTGGACGTTCGTCGGAAGTTTTGGCGGAACCAGCCGAGAAGTCTTGGAACTTTCCAGAGAAGCTCATCGAAACTTGCCAAGAAGATCGTCGTGAAGTCCCGGAGCTTGTCGGTAGTCCGCCGGAACAATGCCGAGAGATCGTCGGAAGTTCACCGGAAGATCGCCGGAAGAAATTAGACTTACGGACTTGTTTAGCTTAGAATATATCTTAGAAATCGTAGTTAGTACGTAATTGAGTTTGGATTTGAGCCAACCCAATTAGGGCCCAATTGGGCCCATGTAAGGACTATGTTGGGCCCAATGAGAGGCCCAAACAGTGACTCAAGAGGTAGCATCGTCATGGCATAGTCTTCGAGACTATGTCAGGCGGTGGTACCGCCGGTCTGGGCGGTGGTACCACCTAGTGTTAGGCAATGGTACCGCCTAGTGCAGTGTCAGTGTCAAACTGACACTAGCGATGGTATCGCCCAGCACAGGCAGTGGTACCACCCGTGCTCAGGGAACCTGAGATGAGATGTTTTTAGGCTCCAAGTTTGAATCAACTTGAAGCCTATAAATACCTCTCTCATCCCTGGTTAAAGCACATAAGCACAGAGAGTTTAAAAGTGAGAAAACACTGCTGCAATCTCTTTAGAAATTCCCTACTCCACTCTAAGTTTAGAATTCTATAAGAGGAGTGTGTGTGCTTGTAAGGGGTTGTCTCCTAAACTCGGTAAAAGGAGAAGAGGGGTGTAAGAAGGAGTTTGATCTTCGCCTATTAAAGGATGATCGATAGTGGATGCCGGTGGCCTCGATGGAAGAGGAATCGGAGGAGTGGATGTAGGTCACGACGACCGAACCACTATAAATCGGTTTGCATTTACTTTCTGCTATTTATCTTAACTACAAACTGCCTTCCTTGCTTTACATCAACTACACTTCCATGTGCATTCAATTTAAAGATCTTTCTGAAATGATTTTCATCAAAATCAGATTTTATCGTACGAAGGTTTTTTGAACCGACGTAACTTTTACCGCTGCACTAATTCACCGGCTCTTAGTGCCGACCCCGTTCCTAACAATTGGTATCAGAGCCTCGTTTTCTCAATTGGTTTAAAACCCAAAGAGAAATGGCTCTTTTTGGCTTTCAAGATGGTCACTCTCTCATTCGTCCTCCCTTTTTCAATGGGACGGACTACACTTATTGGAAATCTTGAATGAGAGTTTTCTTGCTTTCATTGGATTTAAACTTATGGAATATAGTCAAATCCGGTTCTAAAAGGTCTAATCTTCCAATGAAATATTAGAATGATTTGTAGAAGAAGACGTTTTCGTTAAATGTTAGAGCTATAAATGCTCTAAATGTTACGGCTTTCGATATTTAGCGCACTCTTGAAATCACATATAAAGGGACTAGCAAAGTTAAAGATTCAAAAATTAACTTTTTAATGCATGATTTTGAACTTTTTCGAATGAAACCAAGTGAAACTATTGTTGACATGTACACCCGTTTTACGGATGTTATCAATGGTTTAAAAGCTCTTAGTAAAACTTTTTTGAATTTTGAACTTGTTAGTAAAGTTTTGCGCTCACTTTCTAAAACTTGGGATTTAAAAGTAACCGCTATTCAAGAATCAAAAAACTTGAACTATTTCCCTCTCGAAGAACTAATAGGGTCTTTGATGACCTATGAAATGGCGTGCAATGCACGTAAAGAACTTGAGAATCACCTTCCAAAGAATAGGAAGGATTTGGAACTTAGAACAATCGAAGACCACTCGAGCATAAGCTCAAGTGATGGTGAACTTGAACTACAAATGAAATTTAAAAAGTTCATTAAACAAAAATTAAAGAACAAAAAGAATAGAACTATGTGCTTTGAACGCAAAAAAAAGAACATAAATTAGGATGAATCGAGCTCCATCGAAGACAAGAGAATCAACAAAGGCAATGTAACAAACTACGCCTTAACGGCTTTTGATGTTGAGGTAATCAAAATGCCTTTAGTTTATTTTGAAATTACATAATGCTTCTCATGACTTATTTTTAATTTAGTTTTAATTTAGTTTAAGAAAATTAAATATTTTTTTAATTACATGTTTAATGAAAATGCAAAAATAAAATTGGATCATGCTTACCTTTCCAATGATTTTAAAAGTAATCATGAAAAATGTATATTTTATGATAAACAAACAAAATGATGTTGATTGAAAATATGATATCATGCTTGATGATTTAATGATGCATAATGATGATTTGATACCATTATTGATAATTTTATTCTATGCATGAGATTTTAAAAAAAAAATTATGCATGATGATTCTTGCGATTTATGGATTATCAATTTTTATCATGATGAAAGTGCCTTACTGATCTTTGTCGTAATAAATCTTGCACTTTCGGTTTTAAACATGATACATGTTTTTATTTGGCATAAATGAAATAAAATTATATGAATTCAAATAACTAAAAAGAGCAAAATATTTTTCTTGAAAATTATTTTTCTCTATCTTATTGATTTTGATGAATCCATTTATATCATCTTTATGAATCTCTTAGACTTTGAAAATGATTTTGATGATTTAAATTTGAATAATTTTTTATTCAAATCATGATCTTGATTACGTGATATTTACAAATTAAGATTTATTATGAATCAAGATTTTTCATTAATCGATCTCCTAAGATTTTTTTTTTATTATTATGAGGAGGCTTTTCAAAAAGAAATCATGCCTTTTGGTATTCACATGTTCTAATCTTTCATGATATGATTTTTATGTAATTCTTAGTATTCATGAAATGTTTATCTCATCACCCAATTATTTTCTTTTTAATATTCTTCATGTGATGATATGAATGCATGTAACACTATGATTTTTGAAATAATATGAAAATCAATAATTATTTTGATACATGATATTTTTCTATGAATCAAGATTTTTCATACTATGATTCTTCTTGATATTCTCCATGTGATGGAATGATGCATGCAATACTTTAACTTATGATAATGATGTATGCAATGATGACATATACATGATAAAATAATTGTTTTGATATTCATGACTTGAATTTTCATCTAAGCTATTTACCATTGTCATAATTTGAAAATTGATATAAAGGGTCTTCCCTTTTTTTGACAATGACAAAGGGGGGGGCAAAACTTGCTAGAAAGCAAATTTGCTAGCTCACACAATTCAAGAAGAAAGCAAAAATTGTACTTCTCAAAAGAGAAGAAAGAACTTGCTTCTTGAAATTGTTAGCTTCCATATTGTAAAATAATGTAACACTGTTAGCTTGAGTTTTTGCAAAGGAAGCAAAAATAATCACACTTCTCAAAAGAGAAGAAATTGCTATCTTAAACATTACCACGAATTGCTAGCTTGAAATCTCAAGAAAATACAAAAATATGCTATCTTGCTACCTTGTATATCTACAACTTGATAGCTTGAATGTTTTAAGCATAATGTAACACTTACTAAATTTTCTAGCTTACAAAATTGCATGACGCTTAAACTTGATATAATGTTTTTCATGCAATGAGTTGAATTTGTATTTCTAAACACTTGATAGTTAGAACTTCTCCTTTTTGTTGATGACAAAGGGGGAGAAGTATGTTGATGTCATGCATGATTTGATCATGACATGTTGGTTGGATTTTTAAATCCAAGAATTTCTATCAATATGGTATATTGATAAGGGGAGTTTGTTTAAACTCTGGGAGTTTGGTTAACTCCGTCATCGATTGGTTGTCATCATCAAAATGGGAGAAATTGTTGAATCTCAAATTTTGATGATGAAAGCAATTAATATGTGTTAATCTGCGTTTTGATTGACGCGGGATGCTTCGATCAGGATGAGATAATTAAAGCGGGAAAAATCATGTTGGGCCGGTGGAAAACATGTCAAAAGATTGGACGTCGGGCTGAAGAAACGGTCGACGTACCGACAGAAGGCTTCGGGCCGTGGATTCAAGCATCAGGCCAAGAAGAGCAGATATTGCGCCAAGGATATCGGAGTTGCGGAGTCAACTGGC
>LVTN01000784.1:74089-103633 GCA_001649415.1 Musa itinerans
AAAATTAATGATGATTTGGTGATTATGCATGTTGTAAAGTGATAGAAAATTGCTAGCTTACACTTTCTAAAATGATGATAAATTTTGCTAGCTTGTATGATGTAGAACATGCTATCTTACTACCTTGAATATCTAAAATTTGATAGCTTACATGTTCTAATATGATGTAGCACTTGCTAAATTTTTGCTAGCTTGCATGATGATAAAAATGGATATTATATTTTTTATGTAATGAGTTGAACTTATATTCCAAACACATGAATAGTTGGACTTCTTCTTTTTGTTGATGACAAAGGGGGAGAAGTATATTGATGTCATGCATGATTTGATCATGACATGTTGCTTGGATTTTTGAATCCAAGAGTTTCTATCAATATGGCATATTGATAGGGGGAGTTTGTTTAAACTTTGGGAGTTTGGTTAACTTTGTCATCGATTGGTCATCATCATCAAAAAGGAGGAGATTATTGAATCTCGGATTTTGATGATGAAACCAATTGATATGTGTTTATGTTTTAATCTGCGTTTTAAGTGACGCAGGATGCTTCGATCAGGATGAGACAATTAAAGCGAGAAGAATCATGTTAGGCCGGAGGAACATGTCAGAAGATTGGACATCGGGCTGGTGGATCGGTCGACGTATCGACAGAAGGCTTCGAGCTGTGGGTTCGGCCATCGGGCTAAGAAGAGCAGACATTACGCCAAGGATATCGGAGTTGCGGAGTCAATTGACCAATTGGGCAATAGGCTATAGGAGAGGACGATGCATCGAAGAATCGGACGAAGCGTTGAGGGACCAATGACATGCCGGACAACATGATTATTGTTTAGTATTAATTGTCTAGATCGAAGTGTGTTTTACATGTGTAGAATTAACTACGATAGCAAGACATGAAGCAAAATGAAGTCCCGGAGTCAAGGACATGACATTGTTGGGAGTTCGAGAGTTCATCGGAAGTCCGGACGTTCGTCGGAAGTTCTGGCGGAACCAGCCGAGAAATTACGGAGCTTGCCAAGAAGCTCGTCTGAACTCGCCAAGAAGATCATCACGAAGTCCAAGAGCTTGCCGGGAGTCTGCCGGAACATTGTCGAGAGATCATCGGAAGTTCGCCGGAAGCTCACCGGAAGAATAGACATAGGGACATGTTTAGCTTAACAAATATCTTAAGATTTCGTAGTTAGCACATAATTGGGCTTGGATTTGGGCCAACCCAATTAGGGGCCAGGTAGGCCCATGTAAGAACTGTGTTGGGCCCAATAAGAAGCCCAAATAGTGCCCCAAGAAGTCTTACCATCATGGCACAATCTTCGAGACTATGTCAGGCGGTGGTACCGTTGGTTTGGGCGGTGGTACCGCCCAGACACAGCCTCCGAGAGGCTGCAAGTGATGGTACCGCTAGTCTGGGTGGTGGTACCACCCAGCACTGGCCCCCAGGCGATGGTACCACCTAGGGCAGTGTCAGCGTCAGATTGACATTGGGCGGTGGTACCGCTCGTGCCCAGGGAACCCGGGATGGGAAAGATTTAGGCTCGAAGTTTGAATCAACTTGAAGCTTATAAATACTTCTCCCATCCCTGGTTAAAGCATACAAACACAGAGAGTCTAAAAGCAAAGAAACGCTATTGAAATCTTATGTAATCTCCTCTCCCTCTTCTAAAATGTTAGACTAGTTTGAGAGAGGAGTAAGTGAGTGCTTCTAAGGGTTGTCTCCTAAACCTGGTAAAAGGAGAAGAGGGGTGTAAAAGGTGATTGGCCTTCCCCTATTGAAGGAAGGCCTCTAGTGGACGCTGGTGACCTTGTCAGAGGAGGAAGCCGAAAGTGGATGTAGGTCACGTTAACCAAACCACTCTAAAAATCTGGTTTGCGTTTATGTCTTGAGCAATTTACTTTAACTGCAAATCTGTTTAATTGCTTACTACCTTCAATTTATTTATGAACGTGTTTCAAGTTAAGATCTTTACGAAAAGGTTTTCGTCGAAACCGATTTTATCGTACGAAGGGTTTTTGAAGATGTAATTTTACCGCTGCACTAATTCACCCCCCCTCTTAGTGTCGACCTCGGACTCTCGATCCTAATAGAGAGGGGTATTTATAGGCCTCAAGTTGATTCAAACTTGGAGCCTAAATTATCCCATCCTGGGTTTCCTGGGTACGGGCGGTACCACTGCTTGTGCTGGGCCCACCAGTGTTAGTCTGACACTGACACTGCACTGGGCGGTACCACCACCTAACAGAGCTCGGAGACTGAGCTCTAGCGGTACCACCGCCCAGAATTCCTAGGGTGATGTTTTCCCGGCGGTGCCAACGTCGGCCATGCTTTCAGCATCTTGGTTGGGCCTTGAATCCGACCCAAACCAGCCCACCTACGGGCCCAGTTGGCCCCTAACAGAGTTAATGGGATTACCTCCCAATCCCAACTCCAATTATGTGCTAACCACGATTCCTAAGATATATTCTAAGTAAAATAAGTTCGATTTCTTCCGATGAGCTTCCGACAATCTTCCGGTGAACTTCCGACGATCTCTCGGCAATGTTCCGGTGGACTCCCGATAAGCTCTTGGACTTCACAACGATCTTCTGTGCAAGTTTCGATGAGCTTCTTTGGCAAGCTCCTGGACTTCTCGACAGAACTTCCGATAAACGTCCAGACTTCTGACGAACTCCTAACTAAATCGCGTTCTTGACTCCGGGACTTTATTTTGCTTTATGCCTTGCTATCGTAGTTAATCCTACACATATAAAACCACACTTCGATCTAGACAATTATTACTAAGCATGAACCATGTTATCCAGCATGTCATTGGTCCATCGACGCTTCATCCGATTCTTCGGCGCATCATCCTCTCTTGCGACCTATTGCCTAATTGGCCAGTTGACCTCCGTAACTCCAATATCCTTAGTGCAATATCCACTCTATTTGGCCCGATGCTCGAAACCATGGCCCGAAGCCTTCTGTCAATACGTCGACCGATCCTCTAATTCGACGTCGACATGTTTTTCACCGGCCCAACATGATTCTTCTTGCTTTAATTGTCTATCCTGATCGAAGCATTCTGCGTCACTCAAAACGCATATCAAATCATAAACACTTATCAATTGGTTTCATCATCAAAATCTGAGATTCAACATAATCTACGCCCATTGAAAGGAGATCATTAGTGAAAGCTAATGACCTCGACGAATGAGGAATCGGGAGTGGACATAGGTCGAGACGATCGAACCAATATAAATTTGGTGTGTATTTCCTTTTATGCTTTTCATTATTATTGCTTCCTGATTTAATTACTTATTACACTTATTTATATTTTAAGTCAAGTACGATATCGATTTTCTCGAACGAATTTTTAAACCGAGGTTTTCTTGAAATCACTAATTCATTATCCCTCTTAGTGATTTTATGATCCTAACAGTCTTCTTCTTTCAAATGAGAGAAAAATTTCTTTCAAATGAGAGAAAAATAGAAACTGATATTCAGTTGGTGAGAGAGAAATCAAGGAGGGAGGTAAGATAGAAAAATATTTTTTATTTTAATATTTAATTGATAAATTTAAAAACCGAACATCCTACCAAGGTTCTATGATCCTTTAGTGAGAATCTTAAGGGCATTCGCCTCATAATGAAAATAAAAAAGAAAAAAAATCAGCTTCCATGTCTAAGACCATGAGAGGATTAAAAAGAGATCAAATCTTCAAAAAAATATTTTTCAAAACTGATAATGGGGTAGAGAAGGAACTTACCAATTAAGTAAGACGCTATGATTTATGCCAAAATTATAATATTTCTTCATCAAAGTAAACAAAATCCAGTAAGAAAGTTCTGATTCGTTCCAATGACAAGCGAGGGAGAGGTATCTATCAATAGAGATAAAAAAAAAAGGGTTCAAGCAACAATAGAGTCCGTCCCAATATACCCTGCGGAGCATAGAGGAGGAACCTTTCGTGCTAGGATCTGGTGGCAGGAACGGTGAGGGGGAGACAGAAGTGCGGCGACGGGAGGGAGGCATCGCTCATAGGTGTCTGATAACCAATTCACTCGATTGCTTTAAAGCTGTGAATCATCACTTTATAACAACTTAGCAATGTTCAATGTAACCAGGCTTGATTGGTTCAATCCATCAAGTAACCATCCAAGCTTAATAAATAAACCTTTAACTAGTGGGGACCTCAATTTCTACCACTGGGCTTAAAGTTGACTTGGGGAGACTTCCTAAACTTTCCTTTATTTTAGTTAATCAAAACCTTGATTTCTGATTTCTAAAACATTTAATTCTACAAATTTTCCGAAGGAGACTAACTGAGAGAAATAAATGATTTTTTAATAAGAGCAAAATTCCAACGCATCTTTAAGCCTGTGAAACGAAGTTCAATGTATGGCAAAAGCTTGTTGTCGGTCCACGAAACACCTGCACCGTCAATACAAACGACTTGTACTGTTACAACTCAGAGCCAACGAACGGGGAAAGAAAGCAAACGGCTCACGGGCCATTGGCGAGATCGACGGCGAGGATCTTGAGGAGAGCGTCGAAGCTGATCCCATCGCTGCCGCCCATCCGTATCATCGTCCAGATATCATCGTCGCTGGCCGGCAGCCCCGCCATCTCCAGGTACGCCTTCAGGTCCCCGAACCCCACCTTCCCGTCCCCATCACGATCCATCACGCGGAACGCCTCCGCCATGACGCCGCCCCCGCCGCGGGGGCGGCCAAGGACGCGCTCGAACTCCTCGAACTCTACGAGCCCGTCGCGGTCGGCGTCGGCGGCGGAGATCATGGAACCGATGTCCTCGTCCGAGAGGGCCGCGGCGACGCCGGAGGAGAAGAAGGCCTTGAGGTCGTCGTGGCTTATCTTGCCGTCGCTGTCGGCGTCGAGGACGTCGAACGCCGGCCGGAGGGGGCCCGGGGCTAGGACGCGGCCGGCGGGGCACATTCTTCTCACGGTTTTTGGAGTGTGAACGGAAGAAGAGTCTCCGGGAGGCAGGGAGGAAGCACTAAGTTGGGCAGGTAGAGGACGCGAGAGGGCAGGAGAGGGCGGGCGGGCGATTTATAGAAGGTTCGTGCAGTTGTGGGGTTCGTGGTGGCTTGGCGACCACGGAACCGGCCGGTCCAACGCGGGAGACGTATTGGGTGACGTCATTGGTGATTCGGAAGACCCCGTTCAAAGCATCGGAATCAATTAGCGTTGGCTTCGGAGAGAATCCGGTTCGACGGTCGAGAGCGCAGGGAACGTGGTGAATGAAACACCACGAGTTTTGTAATGGTGATTATAAGGAAGATTTTAGCTCTTTATATATAAATTAAAAAATTTAAGTAGATTTTGATGTGTAAAAATATAAAAAAAAAATTAATATCAAAATCAAAATCAAATAATGATAGATTAATATCAAAATTATATACCTTTTGATATTATTTTAATTTTTTTTATCAAATCTGTGAATATATTCAGGATAAAAAAATTGATTAAAAGAGATTGAGAATAATTCTAGTATCTTCTAGTCGATCCTATTTATAGGTGAGAACAGAGAATCTAGAAAATCTAAAATAAATAATTAACAGATCTTATTCATTTCTTAAAGAATCCTATAATAAGTTAATTTTTTTTTATTGGTTGATAACCGTAATTAAAATCTAATCAGATATATAATATATTTTATCTAATTAAATATGATCACATAATCTAACAACGTGATCCTAACATATAAACAATCTGATAACACATTATACTTATCTGATCGACACGTTAATTTGATCATAATCTCACGAAAACAATAACATAGTGTTGATATAGATGGATATTGACTCGATAATGGTAGCTAGCAATCATGAGTTAAAAAAAACATGTTACCTCATAAATCTCATCGATTCAACACAATCTTATGGCTCATAGATGGTTAGATGATTTGTCTTACCATTCCCAATGTTTTTTTATGACCTCTCAAGCACATTATAAAAACTTACTTGTTCTTAAAGGATAGTCTCTCTCTTATTGACCTCGATTCTTGATTGAATCATTCAAATCTCTTACCAACTAGTATTGAAAAAATTTTATTGAGTACAACCCTGATGTAATTTTTGTAGTCTTAGTTTGAATTCCTAACTTCATAACACCTCAAGCTTGAGATGAACTTAGAAATGGATTTTTATTGTCTCCAAACTCAATCCATGTCACTCATCACGGATGATCATTGTATGCCTGCAACACCTTCATCAACAGATCATTCGTTGATTATATTTATACAATTGTTTAGCAGTATATTTGCCTAGTTTTTATTTTTTTTTTATGATTTTTGTAAACAAAAATAGTTTACGAAACTACTTAATAACTACTTGCTAAATTAGGCAAAACTATTCTAAAATAATATAGTTTTCACGTGCCACAGTATATTTTTTTTGCAAGGTATGGTGTTATACAAAACGTCAAACTATCTTATACCCTTAGAACCACTTAAGTGGCACTAGATTATATGGCACTTTAGGGTAGTGTTAGGCTTTGTTTGGATAACGATTATTTTGTAGAACTATCTTATACCCTTAGAACCACTTAAGTTTGTAGACAGTATATGTAGAGTTGTCTTACACCCCAACATCTGGTTGAGTAGTCATTTATGGACTAACGATTATTTTTTTATCTTCTAAAATTTTTATTTTTATTTTTTTAATTGTATACATAGTATATACTAAATTGCTTGTAAGTTATTTCGACAAGATGTTAGGACTTATTTCTTGCTCCTTTTTAAAATATAATTTAAAAAAAAAAAAAAAATGATCATTTGGGATCTATACAAAGTTATTTCGACACTACTATGATAGAGTACCTCACAACTTAGATAATTTCAGTTAAACTCATGATATATTTAATATTAGTTGAATATGTATTTACACTAGTATTATTTAAAAATACATTATGGTGCTTAAAAATATTTTATAATTTTATAAATATATTACCAAATCAAACTAATATCAATCATGATTAGTATTTGAAGGAATGAATATTATCTCCCGTTTAATGATAAAAAATATATTTTTTAATTTGTTAAAAAAGAGGACCGGGAGACTCTCGTTAACGAATGTAGGACTTTGAATAATTGAAAATTAATATGTAAAAAAATGTAATTAAGGTGAAAAGTGTCCTGTCAGAAAGATATAACATAATCAAAGTGAAATGTGTCCAAGTAACTTTACGGATTATAGTCTAACATTATATAAGTATAAAATATAAGAATAATATAATGTTTTTTATTTGATGAAAGTTATTATTGATTACGAACTTCAATAATAAATATTCAAAAGATACAGACATCCGACAAATTTGAATTAGCTGGCAAAAAAACCTGATGGATGGTTAAGTCGCAACAAAAAAAAGAAAAAAAAAATAAAATGAAGACTCTTCTTTTTTTGTTTTTATATAAATACGAAAGTCAAACGAATTTAGGAATTTTGTTTGGTTGGTTGGACGTGGGTTATGCATGGTATAATAAGGGGACCGTTCCATTTGGACTTCGCTTTTGACGTTGAGCCTTCTCGTCCACCTGTCGTGTCACTTCCGTAAATTAGTGCGACCACATAGCCCCATATCTTCAATCCTTGCAAACCCTAATTTCTGGAATCAAGATATATATATATATATATATATATATTTGTAGATGGGGATCGGGAGAGGTGAGAAGGGGCTAAGCTAGGTTGCAGCGAGCGGACAGCAGTGACCAGAGCTCCTCTGTACCTCGTTTTGCTTTGTTTTTTTATTTTTTATTTTTATTTTTATTTTTTTTGGCTACAGAGATGGTAATACTGCTCTTCCTGTAGGAGAGAGAGTGAGAGCGAGCAAGTGGCCTTCTGATTGCCAATCTTTATGTGAACGATCGAGGAGGTTGGCTTTTCGAGAGGGCCAAATTGGCTTCGCCGGGAGATGCTGAGTCGGTTCGCCCCCTTTGTTCCGCAAGGTGCAGCGAATAATTTCTCCGAAATTTGTCATTCCCCCTCCCTCTTTCATCGTCAAGATTGGATTTTTCTTCCTTTTTTTCTCTTCTCTTCTCTCGACGATTGGTGTTATTGGGTCCGATGATGGCATGGAATCTTTGAGACCTGATCTTTTTCGTCTTGATGAAAACCATAAGCATGTTTCTGAGGACCCACTCCTGTATGTTCAATTTCTTTTTTGTTTTTTTGTTTTCTCGTTTATACTGGATGATGAAATGCACTGGGCTCCGACCAGTTCTTCTGTTGTTTTGAAGGAAATGCACTTTTTGCGTAGAATGCATTGGCTGACTTCCTCTCCTCTCCTCCCAATTACAACATAATCTTTATTTTGTTATCATTTCTGACACCTTTGTCCACCATTATCTTGTTATGATTTCCAAACTATCTTACAATCATGATCTAATTAAATCTGCACTGCTGCATGATCTTTTGCTTTTCTCTTATTATAAGATGATGGGAAGAAGAACGAGTGAAATATATCGAAGGGTTTTTGATCACTTGATTATGTTAAGGAATCCATCAAAAAGGTGTATTCGTTAAGGAATTTATCAAAAAAAATATAGAGTTGTATAAGAAGGTCTAACTCATTATTCTCAAAAAAAAAAAAAAAAGATTTGGATTCAAAATCTATCCTTTCAAGACTTATTAAACGCAGTGATCGAAACAATCCTCCAAGCATAGTCAATTCCTTACCATTTTTAATATTAAAAATAATTAAAAACTTATAAAATAATTAAAAGTCATGTTCGGATTTTAACAGGTGATAAGAATTTATTTTTCCAATATTGGGAAAGCAGATTGCGCAGAAAATTGAAAGTCATAATATATTTTTGATCTCTAAAACATATCTCATAATTCAAGTCATAAAATTAATGTGAAATAAGTATTAAAAGTCTGATTTATTAAAATACTAAGAAAATGACTATTTTGACTTCTTGTTATTCAGAGTTTGGAGATTCGTCATCAATAATAAAAATTCAGCTAATATGATCAAACATTATGAATTAAACAACATAATTTACAATTAAGTGGATTAAATATATTTGGCGCACCGAAAGTAAGATCTTTGTTTGTGTATTAAATGGTTAATTAGAAGGAAAAAAAAAAGGCGGTTGGACTTGCACCAGCAGCAATGGCGTATTGGATTTGTATCGCTCTCCCCTAGATCTACTGGTGATTCATTGAAGTAAGAGCAGCGAGGGCTGTCATCGTCCCACCGGATTGATGAGCTGACAGAACACTGCACTATTGGTTATATCATCCGAGTCCTCGCTCCCTACGCCGGTACTTCCGGACTGGTGGCTGCCACCACCATTAACCCCTGACGCAGCTCTGTCACTAACCTCCTCTGAGACCGGTTTCCCACTTTCGAAGTTGTCTTGCAGTTGCAGTGCGAACTCGAGGTTCCACAACACATCCCCCATGGAAGGCCTGTCGACTCCATGATCCAACAGGCACTTCTCAGCCGTCTCCGCAAACATCTTCAAGCACTCGGGGCTACTTTTTCCTTCCAGGTGAGGGTCGATGATGTCCGCCAGCACTCCCTTCTTCTGGCAGTGTAATGCCCAGTCGGCGAGGCTGACCTGCTCCCTTGGAAGATTTGGGCTCAGTGCTGCTCTTGCACACAACACCTCGAAAAGAACCACCCCGAAGGAGTAGACATCGGACTTATCGGTCAACTGCTGCCGCCTGAAGTACTCTGGATCCAAGTAGCCGAAGCTTCCTTTGACCATGGTGCTCACATGGGTTTGATTCATCGTGGGACCGGTCTTGGATAGCCCGAAATCTGAAACCTTGGCCACCCAGTTCTCGTCCAGTAGAATGTTGGTGGTCTTGACATCCCTGTGGATTATGGTGTACTTGGCACCGGTGTGGAGGTAGTGAAGCCCCCTGGCTGCTCCGATGCAGATCTCCAACCTTTGTTTCCATGACAATGGAGGATTGTTGGTCTTGTACAGATGCTCCCTGAGTGTGCCATACGCCATGTAGTCGTAGACCAAGATCATCTCACCGTTTTCTTCGCAGAAGCCGATGAGTGAGACCAAATGCTTGTGCCTCAGCTTTGAAAGCATCTCGATCTCCGTTTGGAATTCATTAACGCCTTGTTCCGAGGACGGATTGGATCTCTTGATTGCCACTTTGGTGCCCTCGTCGACTACACCTTTGTAGACTTTCCCGAACCCTCCAACTCCAATGACCAGCGACTCGTCGAAGCTCTTAGTTGCCTTCTTTATCTCCGCAAACGAGAAATGCCTGCACATCGCCGTTAAATTCGACAGGTGGCTGCTCGCGCAACTCTTGCCGGAGGTGGTTGAGCTGCTGGCCGAGGTATGAGAGTTCCCACCGTAGATAGGCAACCAAGCTGAGACACCGGTGGACTCGTTTCCGGCCATCCTCTTCTTGCGCTGATACATCACCACGCAGAGGGCGAAGGCTACGCTGGCAGCTGCAACGCCACCTGCTGCACTGCCGATAAGATGCACCTTGCTGTTGGATTCCGACGAGAAGCTAGGCTGCGTCGCGTCCAGTTCGGCTTCGGCGAGCATCGATGAAGGCTCGGGATTGGGTCCTGCCAGGTTCCCGGCAGTGTCATTCAGCTTAAAGATCTCCATACCATTAAGAACAGAGTCGTAATATTCGGGCTTTGCGGCTGCCGAAGGATGCAGTGCCACAAACAGCTGCTCATCACCAGGGCCATCAGTCACATACACGGCGTAGTCCTTGTAGATTGGCACGGCCTTGGAAGAAGCCCACGCGATGACATCTGCTTGAGCCTGCGCAGTTTGGTTGTTGACAAAGATGTCGAAGACCCTCTGGTTGACCTTGGTAAGCTGGAGCTCGCAGAAATGGAGCCTTACAACGTAGGTGAAATTGGCATCGACTTGGAATATCCAGGTGAGATTGTAGTTCATGTTGACCTTCGGATCAGGGCCCATCGACCTCGTCGTTCGATATACGTCGGTGGGGGCAATGTACTCCGGCGTCTCCTCCGGATAGTTGATCTTTAGCTTACTGCTCGCCGAGAAGGTGACGCCGAACCCAGCGCCGTAGATGTAGGGGGAGTCATCGTACCACGACCTGGTAAGGCCGGAATCGTTGCTCGGCGGCAAGTACTGCCCTCCAACGTTGACCCTATACATCGTCAGCGACGCGGAGCTACCAACCTCAACATTCTGGTCGGAGAAGCCAACCAGCAGTGCGGGCTCGCTGAAGATGTCGGGCATCGATATGATCTCGATACCATTGACAAAAGCGAAAGAACTGTTGTACTTATCTGACGGCGTGAAGGTGAGGCTTATACTTCCGCCGGAGGTGGGCAGGACCGAGAACTCTTTGACGATGTAGGCTTGTGTGAGGGCCTTGGCGGTGATGTAGGCGCTGAAGTTGCTGAGGAGGCTGATGCCGTCGGAAGTGGAGACGGAGAAATAAGAGGTATCCGGGGCGAGGCCGTTGTAGGTGGAGGGATAGAAGTGGAGGCGGACCCAGTGGCGTTCGCTCTTGTTGACGGCGAACTTGTAGGTGGATTCCGACGTGAAGACCCGCGTCGTCATGTAGGGGACAGCCGAGGGGAGAGACGGGTCCTGATACAGGGCGGTCGCAGGGGCCGAGTTCCTGGAGGAGAGGCTGGACTTTGAGGTCGTGTCCGCCAGCCATTTCCGGCCATCGGAGTCAGTAGCATCCGAGGAAGATCCGCAGTTCAGGAGGATCGAATCGGAGGGGGCATAAGCGGCCCCCGAGGCGACGGAGGAGGAACAGCCAAGGATAAGAAGGGAGATGAGAAGAGATAGCAAACAGTGGCGACGGGAATTCATGGTGTCGAAGCTGCTTCAAACTGCTGTCGGATTGGGCAAATCTCCATGGAGATGCGAAGAGTGTTACGGAGATAACAGAGAGCAATTCCTTACTTCCTCTGCTTTCTCTCTGTTGGCATTCTTTGCCTTCTCTTCCTCCAATGTTTTCTTTGGTTGAAGGAGAACGGGAGGCGTTGCCGGGGACAGGAATGAAAGGCGGAAGAATTCAGTTACTGGTTTGTGGCGGGAGACAGTGCTAATGTTGGAAAATGATGTCATGTTAGTACATGCCATGTTTGTACGTAGAATATGGTACCAGCAGTAATTAATACAGCTCATGGACAAAGTAGAATAGCAAATTGTAGAGTACTGTTTGCGTAGTTAATTGATGTAATGATCGAATCCATTTGAAGAATCTCTTGTCTTCGGTTTAGTGTAATTGAAAGAAATTAATTAGAAATAAAGTTTATATATGGCTTATATTTTTAATATAAAAATGGAGGTCTCCAACAGTTCCCATTGTAACATACAGGATATGAATCGTAACTAAAATAATGGCATAAATTTTAATATGCTTGAGCTTGAACTTAATAAATTACTTAAAACTTAAATCCTGTTAGTTTTATATTTCTATATTCAAATTCATCCAAGGTCCAATTAAAAGTCATCCACACTTAAATTAAACAGATCAAATTAACATGAATATCTATAAATAGGTGGTTTGTTGTCAATATTATTCACAAGTCATCTACTGCAAGTAGATTAATTTTATATTTAGAAAAAGAATGATACAATTGCACAGATGTAGTATATATAATACGTAAAGAAAAGATATGTTACTAAGATTAATTTTAATAAGTTCATTAGATGACACAACAATATGGAACCAACATCATAATTTCCTTGTTCCTAAAAACACTCCATAGAGGATTAAGAATTCGAATTTTTTCAACTCTCATCCCTGTTTCAAGTAGGGCTAATGTGAAAGTCAAAAACAAATCATTTCTAGGGCTAGAAATCTATACATTCATCACTATGCAGCTAGTGCAGCTATGGTTAAAAGAAATAATCTTTATAGTAGGATGATGGGATGGGATGGGATTGTCATTATCAAACAGTAGCCGTGAAGGTTCTTTTTAAGCTATTTGCTTACCCTTCAAGAAGTGATTAAAATTTTTATTAGTTAAAGTCGAAAATAAATATAACTGTTTGCATTCAAACGAACCAAAATATCAAGACTCGAAGGTTCGAAAATCAGTAATATGAGAGATTTAAAAATCAGTAAAAGATAAATATTCATCTCTCAATACTCCAAATCATATATAAATTCTCCAATGTTTGCCATGGTCATGATTAGGGACTCTGTGTCTATTTGCACCTATATAATTCTTCATGAGGAGGAACTGGTTATTCTTATTACTTTTTCTAGCTGCTATAATGCTTTTCTTTTTTTTCTCACTCGAACTGCTATCCCTCTAACGTTAGTCGTTTTTTATATTTACCCCTCTAAATCTGAGTCGAGCATTTATATCCTTATAGATACTCTCTTGTAGCTTAAAAATCCTTGACTGTTAGCACAATGACATCAAAGCTATATTCATCAAAATGATTTAGCTCCTCTGACTCCTCTGAGGACTGCGATATTCTTTTGTGATTGATCACGATCAAATTTAAACCTTCAATCCTTTTCAATTATTCAATGTGGTCTGTTGCGATAAATTTAAGTTTATTCCTTCCTATCCTCTGCAGCACAGCTTCAAGCTTGCAATTGTCCAACCAAAACCACAAATTCCCATATATTGTCCTCCAAAATTGAGGGAAAAGTTCATCCGTCACCGGACAATGTTCAAGTAATCTTTGGCTTGCAAAAGAAAGCAGTATTGGCTACCAAAGAAGAAGATTAACCTACCATGACCTATTACATTGATCAATCATTTCTTTGCATGTAACAATAACATATTTTGCTTAAGAAATTGCATGTATGCTAACATGAACTCATCACGTGCCAATAAATGCTACTGTGAGAAGAAAGCAACCTTGCATATTTATAGAAATATTGCATCTGCATAGGTCATATACTTCCTCCTAATAGTAGTTTATACATAGATAAGTATTGATTAATGATAAGGTATATTTTGGGTTCAAGCCACGTCATGCCATGCCACGACCAAGTCAACAAGAGGAGAACCCCATACGTCGAGCCAGAGACCGTGCCAAGACGTTGCCTAGTATGTCCCGTCTCGGTAAGCCTAGGACGGCGCCGTTTCGTGCGTCCCGGGACAGCGACCACACAAAGGTACCATATCTCACCTCTCGGAACTCAGCTGCCATGCCAAACCATGTACAATAGTATAAAAGCTCATGGCTGGCATCCGGCCTAGGGAAGAAATAAAAGAGGAAGAAAACCCCACACTGACTTACTAGTCGAGGGGTCACAATCGATAACCACCCGACGGGTCTTCTGTATAGGAGAGCGGCCCTCCCCAAAGCAAGATCATCTCGATCAAGAGATTGCTTTCCCCAACACGCCAACCAGTACCACGGCGGAGAACCATCGACCAACGTCTTGAACCAAAGCCACCAGCCAGATTCTCGACCTCAACAACCAGATCAGACGATCGAAAACTCCCGACATCGATTAGTGAATCAAACCGTGCTGACTCATCATTCACGGTGCATTTGTTCACCAATAATTAAGACTATCTAGAAATAAAATTCCTAATGAATGCTATGCCTCTGGTAATTTAATTTCCTTATCAAAACAACCGGGCGCCTTCTTTTCTGTATATTAAACTAGTCTGAGCAACGTTTCAGAACCAAAGTTATAATAGTTGATGCCGTCCAAAATGCCTACACGAGCAACAGTGGTTAAGAGAAGAGTATCTGTTGTATGTGTCAGAGAGACCTTAACAGAAACAAAACAGGAATAGAAGATGGATAAAAGCTAGGCGTGGCAAACTGAATCGGACGGTTATGATCGCATCAGCGCTACCCTTTTGCTTTTCTTCCACTTCTATAGGCAGAAGAAGCGGCGTTCACATGGTCGACGGATGCGGCTATTCCGACTGCGGGGGTGGAGGCGGAGGGATAGACGTCCATGTGGACGGTGACGACCCGACTGCGCGCGAGGCGGCTGTGGTGGAGGAGGTCGCGCTGATGGCGTCGATGGAGATGTGCTTCAGCTTGGACCTCGGCCGCCCGCCCAAGATCTCGAAGTCAGCGGCCGGCGCGCTCCTCCCGCGCCTCTGATGGCGCTCTCTGCGTGGCGCGACGGATGGAAGGATGGCCGCTGGCGAGAAGCCACCGACTCCGTCGGCTGGGACCTCGAGCTCGTGCACGACCACGGCACCGGACCGGGGATCGAGAGTGAGGAGTGATCGGACATGGCACTCCTGCCAGCCGATGTCGGTGAGGTCGGCGGCGACCTCGTCCGCCAACAAGAAGGTGCGGGACGTGACGCTCTTCTCGAGGGTCGTCCTGGCCGGCGACATCATTTCGATGGACTCCAAGCATTCGATGATATGCCTCTGCTCACACAACAACATATTTGCTCCCAAACCCCTCATCCCAAGAAAGAGATGAAACCAGGAGATTAAGAAGGAGATGCAGAGAGAAGTTTACCTTGGGACATTTATGGAGCTGGTTCAAACCGTGCATGGCGACGATCTGGGAAGGTGGAGAGTAATGAGAGAGAGAGAGAGAGAGAGAGAGAGAGAGAGAGATGAGGATAGAAGGGAAGAGAGTTCTTGAGCGGGACGGAGTACGAGCAGGGAAGAGGAAGAGGGGACGCGCACCTGCTTGAGATGGGCGAGAGAGGCGTAGGAACGGCCTGGATCCAAGTAGAAGTGGACATATTGCTCCAGTGCTATCTTCCCTGCCTTCGCCTTCATCTTTTTCTTGGAGATAGTGAGTCGTTTTGCTCCCACTCGTTCTACCTTCTTATACAGACAACTGTCGCGTTCCCTTCTGTGCGACGACATCATCCTCTTTTCGTCCGAGAATTAACTGCGCTTGTCCTCATTTCCTCTTACCACATCGTTTATGTAGAAGGTACAGGTTTGAGTAGTTAACCAAGGATATTTCACGAAGAAACTTAGATGTTTATTCCCTTTAAAAAATTTTAAGACAATATTAAATATCACAATAAATAATTCGGTATGATTTCAATAATAAGATCAATGGTAGTCCTTTGGTATGTATTTAACAAAAAAGCGGATCTATTCAGGCTGTTCAAAGCATTGGCTTCCAAAGAAACCTTTTAACTTTTACGTGCAAATCAGTGTAGAGCATCCAAAAAATTTTCGTTTCTTCAACAAATATTTTGTAAATAAATTAATAGTATATTGCGCAAATTCTTTAAAAAGCTATTAAGTTTGAAAATTTTTTAAATAGCACCTCAAGTTTAAAAATTATTCATAAAGCACTTTTAATCATATAAAAAATATAATTTTACCCCTAGTAAATAAAAAAAAAAAAATCTCGAATCCGTCATTGCCTTTGTCTTGCATCGCCACACATAACCCTTGTCATGTTGCTTGTAGCCCTCACATGAGAGAGAGTTGTCATCACTTATAACCCTAGCCACTCCTCTCTGCCCCATGACGGTTGCCCCCCTCCACCTACAACCATCGTGGGAGGGCCCACTTCCATCGTTGGTAACCTTGCTTCCCCCTCGTCGTTGGTAGCTCTCGCGTAAAAGCTCGTTGTCACATCTTCATTGTTGGCTGCAAAAGGGATTGTGCAACCTCCTTAGACCCCTTCCTTGTCGACATGATCTCATCACATCCCTTTCTTATCATCGACTAAGGGGGGTTTGGTTCACCCTCATCCACAGCCTCCGTCATTGGTTGTGGAGGGATCGTAGATGTTATACCTATAGTATGGGTCTAATGGGATTTGATAGAAGTCATCGTGCCTTCATTGTTGGATGGGTCCGATGGAGAGTAATAGTCGATGCAGTGATGGGGGGTAATTGACGAGGTGAAGATGTGACCAAGGGCTAGGCATAAGGTGATGGTCGATGGCCAACAAAAATAGAATAATTATGTTTAAATATTTTTTTTTGAAAACTTTCAAACTTAGGATGCTGTTTGAAAAAATCTTAAATTTAGAATTTTTTTTTAAAAATACCCTAATATATTTTGTCAAATCAGACCAAACCATTTGTCTCCTACAAAATCTTTTGGTTTCTCTCATGTGACGCTGTAGAAAGAACATGAAATGTGATCGACCTTACTAAAAGTGTTAAAGAAATATTCACCTGTGTGAGATTAAAAAGAAAAAGGAAAAGGGAAAGGAGTCATCTGTTTAAAAAGGGAGGCCTGCTGTCCTTAATTGACGTTGGACTGCGATTTTTTTTTTTGGATAGTTGTAAAAAGGCCAAATATAGCAACCGTGAGCTTTGTCATTCGGTATTCATTTTTAATGATTTTATATTCATTGTATACCGCCGGCTCACGGGTCTTGGGCTGGTCCAACAAGGTGTTCTAAGATCGAACATTTCTTTCGAGTGATAAGGCAGACATTTCCTTGATTGCTACTGCAAGCTTTGTCATTAGTGGCATATAGAGGATGGGAGAAAGTCATTGACATAATTAAGGGAGTTGCCGGGCAGCTGGATGGCTTATTTTCCATCTGGATGGTTCATTTATTCATTATATTATTTATCAGTTTATTTTATACTTTGCACAGTTTCTTTTCCATCTGGATGGTTCATTTATTCATTATATTATTTACCAGTTTATTTTACACTTTGCACAGTTTATTTTCCATCTAGATGGCTCATTTATTCATTATATCATTTATCATTTTATTTATTTTATACACTTTTTCGGTTTCCGGGCAGCTGGATGATTTATTTAAAGTTTATTTACCCGTGAACCAGACGCTGTACAATGGTTTATTCATTATATTAAGTTCTTGTCATCAGGTTCATGCAGACTATGAGACTAAACAACGAGAGAAATCTGAAATCAACATATTAGATCCAGCACACCACACACACGCGCTCTCTCTCTCTCTCTCTCTCTCTCTCTCTCTCTCTTCATCAAGGTCAATTCAACTTGATGAGATTTGACTGAATTACCCATCATTTGCTACAAACAAAATCATTTGCCATTCTATCGCCTATCATGATGCAGATGGAACACAAACCTTGCTTGCTCACAGATCAAGGCACAAGCATGAGGTGCAGAAGCCATTCAAGGATCTCGTCGATGCCGTAGAAGCAGAGCGGTCATCTGGTGACATGGACGGAAGGAGCTTCACTCAGATACTCGATCAATTAAGTGAAATGAATGAGACTGCATGAGTTCAGGTCAGCACTGCATAGCAGTCACAACACTAAGTGCAAACAAATCTGTAGAGGGGAATTAGTCGTGTTAGTGTCAAACATCTTTACGCCGTGATCTCGGGGCTAACATGACTGAGTTCGAGTCCGAATGAGCGGAGATCTTCTTGAATGACCCTTGAGACTGCTGAGGTAGCCGACTGCGTTGGTCCGATCGCGGCGGGCTCGCTGTTTTCTCCAGGAGGGGACTCCTCGCCCGGGCATTTGGTGGGAGGCACTCCGTCTTCGTTCCTGCACATAGATTGGGTCAGGAGAGCTCAGCTCAACCCCTCCGACGATCAAATTAGTCGATAGTCTCAGGGGGTTTTTCTCATTTGATCTCGCCTTTCTCTCCTTTTTTTTCTTTCCCCCTATTCGTTCCGAATGCGAGGGTTTTTATAGGGAAGGTCATCGTTTCCTGATGTGCCCGCTTGCAGGGAGCAGGGTCATACCTTTGATAACGTCTGACACCGACATTGGTGTTGCGTGAAGGACTTGGCTCCTACAGGATGGCGACGTGCCTCGGTCGGCGTTTTGGTCTGCTTCGGCCAAGCGCTGTCAGGTCAGACCGAGACAGACGACCCCCTAGCTTCTCGATATGCGTGACATAGAAGATGTCACCCGGGAGCAGGTGACATTAGTTCGTATCCCATCATTATTATTACCCTCGTCAAGTCGTTCAGAACAATTGCTCACAAGACTGCTTTAAGCATCATTCCTAGTCATTCCTGATGAAGCAAAGGGTCATTCTGACCCATCTAAGATGATTTCAGCCTCTTTCATTTTCATCTCCGCAGCCTCTATGTCATTCGACAAGGCATAACTGTTCATCAAGATTCCGTACGTAAATTTATCAGGTGAGATATATTGTTTGCTTTCATTCCTCTGAATAAACCAGGGATCTTCTCAGCTTGATCCAGCTTCATTAAACCATTCTGAACAAGAGTACTCCCAAGAGAAGTCCAGTTCTTTCATCTTTTCATAAAGAGAAATGGCCTTGTTTCCCATTTTCTCCAGGCAATAGCTGTTTAAAAGAGCTCCATAGGTTAGCATGTCCTTTTGCTATGTCTGCAAGACTGGAAGAGTAACTCTCTGCCATATCGATTCCCCTGCCTTTTCTGATATGAGATCCAAGCGAACAGCATGTTTGCTTGTCGACATATTCATGCCTCTCTTTTCCATCCAATCCATTAGCCGACGATTAAAAGGATTTACAAATATTAAGCAATAGTAAAAAATCGATCACTTGCATTTAGTTGGAACATTCAAACTTGTAATTGTCAATGTTGTTGAAATATTTCTGAAGCTAACGCTAATTGATGAATAATGGCCATGTATCAAAGCCGGACAGCCAGGACTTGCACGTTAGGAAGAAGAAAAGGAGGAAAAGAAAAGGTGCAGAAGAAAATTACCTTAGATCGGTGACCAAAAGACTGATTAAACTTCAAAACATGAATGCGTCTAAAAGAGGCTTCCCAATCGAAGTCCAACATGCGACTAGCATGAGCTAACGACTTAATGCTATAGCATGATTAGTGACTCAAAGCTACTTGCTATAAAACACCTGAAAAGAGACAAGAATAGAAGAGAAGAAGAAAGGAGGCGGAAAGAAGAAAGAAGCATAAGAAAGAAGACGCAAAGAGAAAAGAAGAAATAAAACATTTTATTATTTATTACAATAAGTTAAATAGTACAAATTTACTTTTTAACTCAAATATTTCTAGAAAAAAAAAATGTTGTCCTTAAATATAGACAACATATACAGAGATGCATCCCAAGAACTTGTGACCTTTTTTATGTTTAAACCATGCGGTCCTGTGATTAATGAAATACATGAAAAATCCTTGTTTGGTTCACTAATCAAACCCAAGCAAGATCACTCTAGACTATGTAGCTCAGCGGCCTTAAGGATATTTCAACCAGGGTCCCATTTGCTATAAAATTTCAATCAGGAGATAGATTGTAAAATTTTCATTAAATTATGGTAAATGACTTTTTTGACTCGGGTTAAATTGAAGTCAATGGATTCCTCGAAAGGCATTTTTTTAAAAAATAATTTGTGTAGCATGAATGGGAAGATATTATATCTAATTCTCAACACTGACTAACCATTGACATTTTACATCTTACTTAGATATTATGATAGCATGTAATTTTATCCTAAGACATGCATGTTGATGTGCCACAGTAATGCTATTCTAGATACGTACATGGAAAGGGTATGTCCCCTTTCCACTTACCGGACAGACACATGATATTGTATTCTATACTTGACACATGCGCATTACAGAATCAGAATCAGCACGCATACAACAACTAAGGACATTGCACTACCACTAGATAGACGGGAATAATAGGACAGTAATGCTGGGATGAGGTCATCTCAGATCTTAGTAGGGATGTTATACTATACATGATGACAAGATTGTTCCCTCGAACAGAAAACGAATGTGTTCTTACCATTGTGGGTATGAACCACACTGACCCGAAGCTGGGCGAGTAATATGCCATTTTTCCTACCAGTCAGTATGGTTATCAATGGTCTCGTCATGCAGCTAAACTCACAGATGCATGAGGTAGGTTCCTAAGTGCCAACTAGTGTTGATCGTGGCATTTATCATTTGTGTGCCGATAGCATGGAACACTAAAATAATGGAAAACAAACGAAAAAGTTAGATCATGGTTCTGCTTATATATGCTTAGTTAGATGGATGTTGAATGAGATGCTTTGTCATGTGTAAACTAACTCATGATACACAACCAAAATATGGTAAAAGATTTCCACAAGGTGAATCTTATCCCGACACAGACGTCATTGGATCAGATATTTTGCCAATAAAAAATGGAGCTGACATTATCCACAAACAAGTTCATGTAACCAGAGGAGAGAATTTGCCAGAGGATTCATAGAAGCTAGTTCAAAGATTTGACATATATCTTCGTTACCGCAAAAAAGGGACGTTGTAAAGCTTTGAGATTAATGATGAAGTCCAAAGAAGGACGAGGCAGAACAATCACTCCCTCTTTTATCTTCTTAGTCTAATTTCCCATACTAATCATAATCCTCTTAGAACGATGGCAGCTATAAGAACTTAATATAAGGAAATAAATGATTGTGATGTTACCATTGTGATCATAACAACTATGGGTGGGCAAGTACAGCTACATACATGATTGTCATCACAAAAACTATGGGGAAGTACACCTATATAAATCCTTGACTAGTTATATTCATAACTAAGCTAGCCATAAAAAATTATCATTATTGCCTTTTGATTTAAGATCTTGATTGGTCTTGTAACAGGTATAAATTACAACCTACATCAATTGAATCAACAAGAAGCACTACAGTAGCATTGCATATCTTCACTTCTTTCTACTATTCTTCATGATATCTATCAACATACGCCTCGTGCATCCATGACCACCTTCTGCAGCCTCAACCAAAGCTTATCATCTTTGCTTGCCATCATTCATCAGCCTCGACAACCTTCTACTTCTCACATCTCACAGCACACTTACATCAAAGCTTGTGCTTTTCAAGGTGATCCAAAACCTCCCCTTTTTATTTATTTGTCTTGAAACACATCTTTACAATCCTATCTTCATGGATGATCAAATCAATGTAAACGAAAATTCCACAACAATCATGACAAACCCCAACACCACTCCATCTCAAACAAATACCTTAATATCCATTAACCCTGCATCACAACTACCATTGAAACTCACCAAACTCAAATATGCCTCCTGGAGATCTTATGTTATCAATTTATTATATGGCTATGATCTTATGAGCTTCATCGACAGAATAAGTTAGTGTATTCTTGAAATGATAAAAACCAAGGAGGACCTTGTTCTAAACCCAGAATGGAAACATTGGAAAAGAGAAGATTGCCTCCTACACCATGCCATCACAGCTTCCATGTCGTATCAAGTTATTCCCTTGATTTCTTTCACAACATCATCAACTAAAGCCTGGTCAAAACTAGAAAACTTTTGCCGACGAGTCTCGTACCAGGATGCTTGGCCCGAGAAGCACTCCAACAAAAACAACAAAGGATAGAAAGACGATCAACGAGTACATGCAAGCCATTAAAGTAATTGCTGATGACATAGCACTTATCTGGTTTCCTTTAAATGAAGGTGAAATCATGATTAGTGTTCTTAATAATGTTAGAGATAAATACAAAGAAATTAATGCTATGATAAGGGCTCATGATACACCCATCTCATTCGAAGAGCTTTATGATAAGTGATCTGATCATAAGAGATTTTTAAAACAAGAAAAGGCTAAGAAGGAGAAAACAATTATCACTGCATAGTACAATAAAAAAAAATAACAACAAAAGCAAACAAGGAAACAATAGTAGTTATCCAAATCACAAGGGCCAAGCTCTAAATCAGGCTAATAAAGGGCAATACCAAAACAACAGGAACTTTACCAATGGCAAATTCTATCAAGGTGGCTTTAATCCCAACTGTCATCCTCCAAATAACAATCAATCAAGAGTAGTTTGCCAACTTTATGACAAGATTGATCATAGTGATAAAGTATGCAAGTAATGGCCACAACAATGCTATGAACCACAAGCCAATTTTATCGCTAATGCATTCTCTAGCAATGTTGGAAACTGGGCGATGGGCTTTGGTGCTTCTCATCACATCATATCTAATCTACAAAATCTCTCTATTCACTCAAAATATGGTGGTATCAACAATACAATAATTGATGATGGTAATGAAATCTCTATCTCTCATATTGGCTTAACTATACTTACTACACCTACTAAAACCTTTACTCTTAATAATGTTTTGTGCTCATATTCCATCAAGAAAAAATTATTATCTATTTCTCAATTCTGTCATCAAAATTATACTTTTATTGAAATTTTTTCTTCAATTTTTTGTTGTTGTGAAGGATCTAAATACGAGGGCATCACTGGTTTGCGGTTGGAATAACAGAGAATTCTAGTAATTAATAACAAGTATCACCACCTCACCTACTGCTCATACTTTTATCACCACCAAAGCATCCATAAATCCCTAGCATTAACGTTTTGGTCACCCTAATGTTAAGATTCTCAAGTTTCATGTTAATAAACAATCTCTCCCTGTTTCTTTTTTTGTGATTCTTGATTAAACAATAAAAGTCAAAGACTTCCTTTTGGTGTCTCAACTATTTCATATACTAGACCTCTTGAAATAATTTATTTTGATGTGTGGGGGTCCTTCACCTATTTCCTCCTTTGATAATTTTAGATATTATGTTGTGTTTATCGATTATTTTACCAAGTATCAGCTTTGTTTGATGAATCATAAATCTAATGTCAATCCTATTTTTGAAAATTTTATAAAGGTCATTGAAAATTACTTTCAAACCTCAATCTTAACTACATACTTAGATGGAGGAGGAGAATACATTGGATTAACAATAACACTTCAATAAAATGGTATCCAACACCTTAAAGGTCTCCCTACACCCCTCATCTTATTGGAACAAAAAGGAAGCACCAATATATTATTGGAATTGGTCTTACATTGCTCCACAAAGCCTCTATCCCACTTTATTTTTGGTTTGTCGCTTTTCAAACTATAACTTATTTAATCAATCATCTTCCAATCCCCATCTTAAATCTCCAAAGCCCATTTGAGAAGTTATTTGGAAACAAATATCAATTGCCATAAATTAAAAAATTTTGGTTGCCTTTGTTATCTTTGGTTGTGACCATATTCCTTTAATAAATTAGAACCAAAATCCATAATATGTATTATTTTGATACTCCATTGAACATATGCATTCAAATGCTTTGACCCACTTTCAGGTAAACTATTTTATCTTTAGATATGTTCAATTTATTAAAAATTATTTCCCTTTTGCAACACTTCAATCTCATGAATAACAAGTCACAGAAGACACTATCTCTTCTTGAAGCTTATATGATGTTCCTCATTTTTCTATTCTCATCATCTCCATGGACACATAAAAAATTCAAGACAAAAATTCATTAATAAGCCGAAATGCTTCTCAGATGACTCCTATCCACTGCTTTGGAGAGTTCATAGGTGTGTCCTCTCTCACCACCACCACCACCACCACCACCACCATAAATTCCTAGTCATCATATTATCACTCGAGCTAAACATGACATCTTCAAACCTAAGAAGCTTTTTCGTGCCACCTCTCATCTTATTTTAGACACCATTGAACTATTCATTGTCTCTCAAGCTCTATTTTCTCTACACTGACGTAAAGCAACGTGTAAAAAGTACGATGCCTTAGTTTACGATAACATTTGAGGTTTAGTTCCATCCACCTTTTCACAAAATATTATTGGATGTAAATAGATTTTTCGTATTAAATAAAATCATGATGGCTTTGTTGTAAGGTTTAAAACATGTTTGGTAGCAAAGGGATTTCACCAATGACTTGCATGGACTTCACTAATACATTTAGCCTAGTTGTGAAACCAACCACTATTCCAATTATTCCTACTATTGCTACTTTATATGGCTGACCATTAAGGTAACTAAATGTTAATAATACATTCCTACAAGGCACTCTCACTGATATTGTTCATATACAGTAGCCCTCAGGGTTCATTAACTTTAACTTTCCTATATATATCTATAAACTATAAAAAATTATCTATAGACTTCATCATACACTAAGAGCATAGTATACTGAATTATGGAAATACTTGGAATCATGTGGTTTTGTCAAATTCAAAATATGATGCATCATTATTTATTCGTTGCCCAGGCAAGATCACTCTCCTTTTATTTGTATATGTAGATGACATTATAATTACAAGGAACTTAGCTGATTTTGTGAACTAGTTCATACCCTCTCTAATCACTTTTGTCTGAAGGATCTTAGTTTATTAAACTACTTCCTTGGCATAGAGGCATTACTAATCTCATCGGGGCTTTTCCTATCATAGCATATGTACATATGTGATTTACTTGATAAGATTAAATGGATGATGCCAAAGAAGTTTTCAGTCTATTGTCCACATCACCTCCCTTGAAGCTTCATGATGGCTCACCCCCAGCTGACACTATCATTTATTGCTCTACACTTGTTGCCTTACAATATCTCTCCCTTATTAGACCAGATATTTCATTTGTAGTCATCAAACTATCTCAATTTATACTTCAACTATCATCAAACCACTCAAGTGTCATCACGTAAATCATTTGCTACTTGAAAGAAACTTATGGTCTCTTGATTTGTCAAGGATCTTTATTAAGTCTTTATGCTTTTACTAATACTGATTGAGTGGAGAATCATTATGATCACATCTTTACTTCTGCCTATATCATTTATCTTGAGGCCAACCTAATTTGCTAGAGTTCAAAAAAACTCATTGCTCAATCTTTAACCGAGGCCAAATATCGTGTCATTGCCTCCACTACTGAGATTACTTGGTGGAAAACCTACTAAGTGAATTTTAGATTTCACAATCATCTCACCTGACTATATATTATGATAATATTACTGTTACTTATCTATGTGCGGCTTATGGATTGTCACCTCAAGTGCATCCTTGTGGTGCTTGTACTTACGAAGTTCCTTAATGTACTTTATGATCTTGGCTTCCCACACAAGTCATATTTCCCTCACCCACTTGGTCATTGTCTCCTCTATGCTTCCCCTTATATTCGTGCCTAGGGTCGACAGTCGATAGTATAATGATTTCCAAGTGGTTGCCCCTTTTGCTTAGCCCTCCTCTATTAAATCTCGAATTTTGATGATGAAATCAATTGATGAAGTTATGATCTTCTAAGCATTTAAGTGATGTAGGACTAACTTCGATCATAGAAAGATAAATCAATTAAAGTAGGAAGAATCAAAGGTTGAGCCAGAATGGATCATATTAAAGATTGGACGTCAGACCGAAGGATTGGTCAACATGCCTGAAGATAGACTTCGTGTTGTGAGTTCGGGGATTGAGCTAGAAGTATCATATATTACGCTAAGAAGATCAGATGTTGTAGGAGCTCAATATGCCGATGGATCGAGCAATATGCCGAAAGAGCGGACGATGTGTCGAAGGATCGGATGAAGCGCCGAATGAACCAATGACATGCCGGATAACAGAGGATTTATGTTTGTAATCATGTGTGTCTTGATCGAAATAGTTTAAGTTATAATTGAGTTAGTTTTAGGTGTAACCATACCAACTTAATTAGGGGCCCATTGAGCCTGAATTAGGGCTGATTTGGGCCTATTAGAAAGCTTATTCAGTGACCTACAATTTGTTAGGATCGAGTCGGCACTAAGGAGGGGAGGTGGGGGGTGAATTAGTGCTTTTATTAAAATTGAAACTTTTGTTCAATGAAAAACCATATTGGAAAGATGTTAACTTGAAAACATACAGAAGCATAGTAAATAAGTAAAGCAATTTGTAATAAAAGTAAAAAGCTTCAAGTAAATGCAAACCGAGTTTTATAGTGGTTCGATCATCGTTGTTGAATCTCAGATTTTGATTATGAAACCAATTGATAGTGTTTATGATCTAATCTGCATTTTGAGTGATGTAGGAGGTTTCAATCAGGGAGAGACAATTAAAGCAGGAAGAATTATGTTGGGCTGGAGTGGAATATATTAGAAGATTGAACGTCAAGCCGGAGGATCGGTCGATGTATCGGTAGTTGGCTTCGGGCTATGGGTTCGGGTATCGGGCCAAGAAAAGCGAAAATTGCGCCAAGGAGTCAACTAGCCAATTGGGCAATAGGCCCCAAGAGAGGACGATGCATTGAAGAATCATATGAAGAGTCAATAAACCAATGACATGCTGGACAATATTTGATTCAAGCTTTGTAATAATTGTCTAGATCGAAGTAGGTTTTTAAATATACAGGATTAACTATGATAATGATTAAGGTATAAAGCAAAATGAAGTCCTGGAGTTAAGAACGAGATTTCATTGGGAGTTCGAGAGTTCGTCGGAAGTCCGGACGTTTGTCGAAAGTTCTATCGGAATTGATCGAGAAGTTCAGGAGCTTGCCAAAGAAGCTTATCGGAACTCACCAAGAAAAATTGTCATGAAGTCCATGAGCTTGCCGGGAGTCCATTGGAACACTATCGAGAGATCCTCAGAAGTTCGCCGGAAGAAACCTAGACTTACCGGACTTATTTAGCTTAGTGTATGCCTTAAAATTTATAGTTAGCATATAATTGTGTTGGAATTGGCCCAACTCAATTATAGGCCAATTGGGCCCAAGTTTGGGCTGTGTTGGGTCAAGTGAAAGGCCCAAACAATGACCCAATAGGTGGCACCATTGGTGGCTCAGTCTACAAGGCATAGTCTTCGAGACTATGTCAGGCGGTGGTACAGCCAGACTGGGTGGTGGTACCACCCAGACATAGTCTTTTAGGTGGTGGCACCACCAGACTGGGAGGTGGTACTTCCTAGTATCAGTGCTGCAGGTGGTGGTACCACCCAGCACATGCGGTGGTACCGCTAGTATCCCAAAAATCGGGGTTGAGACACTTTTAGACTCTAAGTTTGAATATACTTGAGGCCTATAAATACCCCTCATCCCTGGTTAACAAACACAAGAATTAAGAGCAAAAATAAATAAAAACGCTATTGGAATCTTGTGAGAACTACTCTAAAGCTCTAAGTGTTAGTCTTGTTTAAGAGAGGAGTGAAGGGGGTTGTAAAGGTTCTCTCCTGAACCGATCAAAAGGAGAATCGAGTTGTAAGGGTAGGTGATCTTCGCCCATTGAAGGAAGATCGTTAGTAGATGTCGGTAGCCTCGACGGAAGAGGAATTAGGAGTGGATGTAGGTCACGACGATCGAACCACTATAAAATTTGGTTTACATTTCTGCTTTGCTATTTACATTTATTGCAAACTGCCATACTTCCTCATTACTTTAGCTACACACTCTTACGAATGTGTTTCAAGTTAATATCTTTCTAAAATCGGTTTTAATCAAACGAAAGATTTTTAAACCAATGTAATTTTATCCGCTGCACTAATTCACCCCCCTCTTAGTGCCGACTCGATCCTAACAGTTGGTATCAGAGCCACGTTTTTCTCACTTGGTTTAACATACAAGAGAAATAGCTCTTTTTGGCTTTCAAGATGGCTTTTCTATCATTCGTCCTCCATGTTCAATAGGACGGACTATACTTATTGGAAAACTCGGATGAGAGTTTTCTTACTTTTCTTGAACCTTGATTTATGGAATATTATTGAAAATGATTTTCAAAAGTCTTCTAGTCCAATGAACGAATGGAATAATTTGGAGAAGAAAACTTTTTCTTTGAATGCTAGAGCTATGAATGCTCTATTTTGTGCTTTGAGTAAAAATGAGTTTAATCGTGTTACTTTATGTGAAACTGCACATGAGATTTGACACACACTAGAAGTAACTCATGAAGGCATGAATAGAGTAAAAGAGTCTAGAATAAATCTTTTGATGCAAGTGATTTTGAATTATTTCGAATGGAACTAAGTGAAACTATTGTTGACATGTACACCCGTTTTACGGATGTCGTTAATAGTTTAAAAGTACTTGGTAAATCTTTTTCTAATCTTGAACTTGTAAACAAAATTCTAATATCTCTTTCTAAAAATTGGGATCCGAAAGTAACTGCAATACAAGAAGCGAAGGATTTGAACTATTTTTCACTTAATGAACTTATTGGGTCTTTGATGACCTATGAAATAACTTGTATTGAACATAATAAACATGAGAACTACTTTCCAAAGAATATAAGGGATTTGATACTTCTAACAATAGAATACTGTTGAATCTCGTATTTTGATGATGAAACCACTTGATATATGTTTATGACTTAATCTGCGTTTTGAGTGACGTAGGATACTTCGATCAGGATGAGACAGTTAAAGCAGGAAAATCATGTTGGGCCGGAGGAACATGTTAGAAGATTGGACGTCGGGCCGGTGGATTGGTCGACGTATCGATAGAAGGTTTCGGGCCATGGATTCGGGCATCGGGCCAAGAACAACGGATATTGCACCAAGGACATCGAAGTTGTGGAGTCAACTGGCCGATTGGGCAATAGGTCGCACGAGAGGACGATGCGCCGAAGAATCGAACGAAGCGTCGAGGGACCAATGACATGCCGGACAACTTGGTTAATTGCTTAGGATTAATTGTCTCGATCGAAGTTTTGTTTTAAGTGTGCAGGATTAACTACGAGGAAAGGGAGACATGCAGCAGGAGTTGCGCCGGAGTCAAGACTATGATCACGTTGGGAGTTCGAGAGTCCGACGGAAGTCCGGACGGTCGTCGGAGGTTCTGCGGGAACAAATCCGAGAAGTCCAGGAGCTTGCCAAAGAAGCTCGTCGGAACTCACCAAGTGGATCGTCGCAAGTCCAGGAGTTTGCCAGAAGTCCGCAGGAGCATCGTCGAAGGTTCGTCGGATGTTCGCCGGAAGATCGCCGGAAGAAGCGATTGACGCACCAGAG
>LVTN01000784.1:129558-143365 GCA_001649415.1 Musa itinerans
CGGGGGAAAACATGTCAGAAGATTGGACATCGGGCCGGAGGAACGGTCGACGTATCGATAGAAGGCTTCGGGCCGTGGATTCAGGTATCAGGCCAAGAAGAGTAGACATTACGCCAATGATATCAGAGTTGCGGAGTCAACTGGCTGATTGGGCAATAGGCCGTAGGAGAGGACGATGCGTCGTAGAATCGGACGAAGCGTATAGGGACCAATGACATGCCAGACAACATGATTATTGCTTACTATTAATTGTCTAGATCGAAGTGTATTTTACATATGCAGGATTAACTACGATAGCAAGACATGAAGCAAAATGAAGTCCCGGAGTCAAAGACGCGACATCGTTGGGAGTTCGAGAGTTCGTCGGAAGTCCGGACGTTCATCGGAAGTTCTGGCGGAACCAGCCGAGAAGTCACGGAGCTTGCCAAGAAGCTCATCTGAACTCGCCTAGAAGATCGTCGTGAAGTCTAGGAGCTTGCCGGGAGTCCACCGGAACATTGCCGAGAGATCATCAGAAGTTCGCCGGAAGATCGCTGGAAGCTCGTTGGAAGAACCAAGACTTACGGACTTGTTTAGCTTAGAATGTCATGGGAATCGTAGTTAGCACGTAATTGGGCTTGGATTTGGGCCAACCCAATTAAGGGCCAGCTAGGCCCATGTAAGAATTGTGTTGGGCCCAATAATAAGCCCAAACAATGCCTCAAGAATTCTCACCGTCGTGGCACAGTCTTCGAGAATGTGTCAGGTGGTGGTATCGCCCAGCATTGGCCCCCAGGCGTTGGTACCGCTAGACCTGGGCGGTGGTACCACCTAGGGCAGTGTCAGCATCAGACTAACACTGGGCGGTGGTACCACCCAGTGCAGGCAGTGATACCACTCGTGCTTGGGGAACCCGGGATGGGAAAGTTTTAGGCTCCAAGTTTGAATCAACTTGAAGCCTATAAATACCCCTCCCATCCCTGGTTAAAGGATACAAGCACAAAGAGTTTAAAAGTAAAGAAATGTTACTACAATATCTTTAGATTTCCCTCTACTCTAAGTGTTAGAAATCTGTAAGAGAGGAGTGTGAGTGCTTGTAAGGGTTATCTCCTAAACCCGATAAAAGGAGAAGAGGGGTGTAAAAGGTGATTGGCCTTTGCCTATTGAAGGAAGGCCTTCAGTGGACGTCGGTGAGCTCAATGGAGGAGGAAGCCAAAAGTGGATGTAGGTCAAGATTGACCGAACCACTCTAAATCTCAGTTTACATTTATATTCTGCTCTTTATCTTAACTGCAAACTGCCTCCGTTGCTTTACATCAACTATACTTTTGTTTTCTCTCAAGTTAAAGATCTTTTCGAAACGGTTTTCGTACGAAATCTTTTTGAACTGACGAAAGTTTTCCGCTGCACTAATTCACCCCCCCTCTTAGTACTCTTGATCGTAACATATTGGGCCTAGAGGGTCACACACATATGGTAGGCATTGCGATGAGTAGAGGTTCGGATATGAGATATCCGCCGGAGCCCCTATCTTATTGGATATCCAATAAGCCCCTGAATTATTAGATCCCATGGACGAGATCCAATAAGAGCTCATGAGAGATTATTGGATAGAGATCCACTAATCTAAAAAGCTTGGGTCTTATTGGATATCCAATAAGCCCCTGAATTATTGGATCCTATGGTTGAGATCCAATAAGAGTCCATGTGAGATTGTTGGATAGAGATATACTAATCTAAGAGGCTTGGGTAGTTGGATGAAGATCCAATACCCAATAGGAGAGGATCCAATAGGGTTAAATTGACAAGGGACCTCTATAAATAAGAGGGAATAAGTGGTTCATAGGCTAGAGCCTTTTGCTTGCCTTTCCTATTCTCCTCCCCCTCTCCACTTCAAAGAAGGCCTGGAGTTTTGAGGAGCGTCGTCATAGCCTTGCTGTGTGGATCACCACTAGAGAGGAGGGCGCTTGACCTCCTTCACCCTCTCCTAGAGATCTATAGGGATTCAAGGATATACGATCTCCCTAGGTAACACAATCTATCTCACACGTGGTTTTCTGTTTCGTAGATTTTGTGCACCAATCTTCGCACGACGACGAACATATCTTTGGGAATTGGAGATTTTGTTTTATGTTCTTCCGCTGTACATGTGATGTCGCCCCCAAGATTTCCCAACAGTTGGATTCGAAACATACAAAGGTCGAGTTTATACCTTTCTTTTTGAATTAAGTCTTGTGTTTAATGCAGTCTTTCTTCATATGTCTTTTCTTGCCACAAAAGAAGTACTTTACTTTAAAAGCTTTCTTTTTATAGTCTGTTTAATATTTTTAGATTTGATAAATTTCTTTGATGGATGATACTTCAACTTTCTTTTCTTATTATCAGCTCCTTGAGTATTAATTAGAACATTATAAGAACTCTCCTGCCTTAATCTTAATTCTTTCTGAACATATATACTAGTCAGTTTATTCAACTCCTACTTATCTTTATTTATGTTATAATGAATCTTGAATTGGCCAAACTAAGGAGGAAGAGAATTAAGAATGAATTGCATGAAAAAAGACTCATCAATGTTTATGCCTAATATTTTAAGTTTCAAAGCCTTATTAGCCATATTGAGGATATAATCATGAATCACTTAAGTGTTATCATATTGAGCCATAGTTAGTTCCTTCATTAGTGTACCGACTAATAACTTATTAGCAAATTTAATTATACCTTCAATAGCCCTCGAATATTTTCGTGCACTAGTTGCAGTCAGTAATGAAGTCTTTATATTATTTGCAATCGTCATTCTTATCAATATTAAACTAAGCTTATTAAATCTTTCCCAAAAATTTATTTCATTAATTTGTTCTATAGTATCTTCATCAGTCAAGTTTATAGACCTTTCAATAAGCAATACTAAGTCAAGATCTAATACGCCCAATGTGAATTGCACATGCTCTAACCAATATGAATAATTTAAACTAGAGAGTATAGGGACACTAGAAGTATGAGAGTGTATAGAAGGAAGTATCATTATAAAATATAAAACAATATTAATGCTTTAAGTTTCTAAGATACGATGAACCATTGATATCATCCATATTTTACCTTTGGGTGAAATATTAATATATCTAGTGTTCATTCAAGATTATCTATGGAGGACTGATACTATCCTTATGGAATAGTATTGTTACCTTTGGGTATACAACCCCAAACTACAAGGATATTTAAAGTAATATCATTATATCGCATCACATGATTATTCAAAATAGATTCTCTTTTGGGATTATCTAAATCTCCTAATTATGTGTGTCATTGTGATATTATTTCTTTAATATCATTTAGGACTAATTCTTTAATATAACTTTATAAGTTATTAGTCTAAGCCACTTTGACGACTACAAGACTAATACAGTAATATAAAATACTAATGTTCTATAAATAATAAAATATTTATTATAATTTATATCTCATAAACTTATTATCTTAGGCCACTTTGGTGGCTACCAATCAGATAAAACTTAAGGGCATAAGTTACAAATAATATTCACTAAGTATATTTTAATATAATTTATGCTAAAATAATTTAATAAAATTATAACTATGATAATTATTGAATATTAGTCTGCATAAATAAAAACTCATGATAACTATCATATCTCATAAACTTATTATCTTAGGCCACTTTGGTGGCTACCAATCAGATAAAACTTAAGGGCATAAGTTACAAATAATATTCACTAAGTATATTTTAATATAATTTATGCTAAAATAATTTAATAAAATTATAACTATGATAATTATTGAATATTAGTCTGCATAAATAAAAACTCATGATAACTATCATCATGATAAAATATAAATTATGCCTTATTTGAAAATGAATATAATTTCACAATCTTTAAGGATATATATTTGAATAACTAAGTAAACATTCAAAAACAATAATTAGAGTTTAATTATCATATATAAGTAAATGCTATATGAGAAAACTATAAAAGAATACTATAATTTATATTTTTTATTCCGTATAAAATCATAAATTAAATAATTCGATTTTATTTAATTGAGCAAGCCTACAATTGGGCTAAATATTAGCCCAATTAAGTAAGTCAAAAAATAAAAAAATATTATAAAAAAATAAATGATCGATCTATAAGAAGAACTAGATTTACCTTCTCCTCTCTTCCTATCTTTTCATAAAACCACTATGATCAATGGATTAGAAATAAGGGAGGATATGAGAGAGGTATCATAATCTCTCAATGACTATCACATATCCACGTCTCATGTCCATTGTTGAATCCCAGATTTTGATGATAAAATCAATTGATGAAGTTATGAACTAATGAGTGTTTGAGAAAAGTGATGAAGGACTAACTTCGATCATAGAAAGGTAAATTAATTAAAGTGAGTCGGAGTGGATTATGTCAGAGATTGGGCATCGGGTTGGAAGGATTCGGGCATTATGCTAAGATTAGATATTGCGGGAGGTCAACATGTCAATGGATTGGGTAATACGCTGAAGGAAAAGACGACATGTTGGAAGTTCGAATGAAGTGCTGAATGAACCAATGACATACCGTACAATATAGGATTTATGATTGTAATCATTTGTGTCTTGATCGAAGTAATTTAGGTTTTAATTGAGTTAGTTTTGGGTGTAACTATGCCAACTTAATTAAGGGCTTATTAGGCCTAAATCAAGGCTGAATTGAGCCTATTGGAAGACTAATTCAATGACCTGAAGTTGGATTAGGCGGTGGTACCACTAGACTAGGCGGTGGTACTGCCACACCAGGTGGTAGAACCACTTGTGAGATGGAAAGTATAGAGTATACGTTTTCGAAAAACCTAGCGGTGGTACCGCTAGTGTCAAGTGGTTGTACTACCCAGACTAGTGGCGGTATCACCCAGATTAGTGGTAGTACCACCCAAGTAGGCGATGGAATCGCCAAAGCTCGGTCTCCCAGGCTCTATCAAGTGGTAGTACCACCCAACACTAGTGGTAGTACCGCTAGTATCCCGAAAACCCAGGGATGAGACTTTTTGGCTTCATTTTTAAAGTCATTCTAAAGGAGGTGTGAGGATTACTTGTAAAAGAGAGTTGTAAAGGTTCTCTCCTAAACCTATGAAAAGGAGTAAAAAGTTATAACAAGAGTAGTTGATCTTCGCCTATTGAAAACAAGATCATTAGTGAAAGTCGATGGCTTCGACGGAGGAGGAATCGAGAGTGGACGTAGGTCATAACGACCGAACCACTATAAATTCGGTATGCACTTCCTTTGATGCTCGTCATTGCTATTGCTTACCAATTTAATTGCTTACTACACTTACTCGTATTCTAAGTTAAACATATTTTCGATTCCAGTTTCATCGAACGAATTTTTAAATCGTTTCTCTATTTTAAAAGCACTAACTCACCCCCCCTCTTAGTGCCTTTACGATCGTAATAGTTGGTATCAGAGCTAAGTTCTCTTATTTAGTTTAACACCTAAGAGAGATTAAATAGCTTTTTCTAGCAATCAAGAGAATCACTCTATCACTAGTCCTCTTATTTTAATGGGATGGACTACATATATTGGAGGATACGAATGCAGATTTTTTTTATTTCTATGGATTTTGATTTATGGAATGTCATTGAATGTGATTTTCAAAAATTCTCTAGACCAATGAATGAATGGAATGGTCTAGAGAAGAAAATATTTTCTTTAAATGCTAAAGCTATGAATGCTTTATTTTGTACTTTAGAAAAAAATGAGTTTAATCATATTTATATATGTGAAACTATACATAATATTTTGCACATACTTAAAGTTACTCATGAAGGCACAAGTAGAGTAAAAGAATCTAAAATTAATCTTTTAGTACATAGTTATGAATTATCTAAAATGAAGCCAAGTAAAACTATTAGTAACATATACACTCGTTTTACAGATGTTGTCAATGGTTTGAAAGCTCTTAGTAAATGTTTTACTAATCTTGAATTTGTTAACAAAATTCTAAGATCTCTTCTAAAAAGTTGGGATCCAAAGGTAACTATAATTCAAGAAGCAAAGGACTTGAACAACTTTCCTCTTGAAGAACTCATATGATCATTAATGATCTATGAAATGACCTGCAAGGCACATGACGAACATAAGGACAACCTTCCAAAAAATAGAAAGGATATTACACTTAGAACTAAAGAAGACCACTCGAACGAAAGCGCAATCGATAATGATGACTTGGCACTCCTCATAAGAAAATTTTAAAAATTCATAAAATGGAACAAAACAAATCCTTTAAAACAAGACTCTAAAATAAAAATAAACTAAAAAAGGACAAAATCATTTGCTATGAATGCAAAAAGCTAAGACACTTCAAAAATAAGTGTCCAAAACTAAAAAAGAAACTGCTAGCACAAAAGAAGAAGAAAGCACTTAAGGTAACTTGGGATGAATCAAGTGCATTGGAAGAGGAAGAGCAAGCCAATGAAGATGAGATGACAAACTATGCTTTGATGGCTCTCAACGATGAGGTATGTGACTCAACTAAAACCTTTTTACCTTATGATGAATTACTTAATGCATTTCATGATTTATATAATAAATTTAAATTAGTTGGTAAGAAATATAAATTACTGAAAAAGGATTATGTTTCTCTCTCTAGTAAAATTGATAAATTAAAAAATGAGCATGACAATTGCATGTTAACTTCTTGCACTAAATGTGAAGAGTTAGACTTAGTCAAAAAGGAAAATATGTTATTACAACAAACATTAAAAAAAAATAAAATAGGAAATAAATTATTAAATATGATTCTTACTAATAAAGGTTATATACATAGAAATGAATGAATCAGCTTTGTGGGTAGTAACACTCAACAAAAGCTAACTATATTTGTTAAAGGACCCACATTATATATTTTTTCTAAAGTTAAATATAATTTTTAAAATTAAAAATAAATTATTAAATATTATTCTTGCTAACAAAGGTCATGTATATAGAAAGGAAGTAATCGACTTTATGAGTAATAACACTCAACAAAAGCCAACTATATTTGTTAAAAGACCTACATTACATGTTTCCGCTAAAGTTAAATGTAATTTTTATGGAAAATGTAGTCATTATGCTTATAAATATTCATTTAAAAAATATAGATTGTATAAATTAGTTTGGATTCATAAAGGAGCCATAAATGACTTAATGTCAAAAGTCAAGATAGGTAGATCTAATTATGAGGGACCTAAAGTTAAATGGATATATAAAGCAAACCTCCCCTTCTTGTAGATATGTCGACAATCGAAAGTTGGGAGCAAGAGATAATATCTTGATAGTGAATGCTCAAGGCATATGATTGGAGATCCAACACATTCCTCTGTGCTCACTAGCCAAGACGAAGGATATGTCACCTTCGAAAACAACAATAAAGGAAAAATTATTGGCAAAGAAAATATAGGTAATGAATCAAACCTCTTGATTGAAGATGTTCTATTAGTAGATGGTTTAAAACATAACTTACTAAGCATTAGTCAATTATGTGATAAAAGATATAATATTAAATTTGAATTTAATATTTACATTATAGAGATATCATACAAAAATAAATCTATGATTGCCTTAAGGAATACTAATGTATATACTATTGATCTTAATGATTTTTGTGATGAAACTTGTTTTTAGTTTTAAACGATGATGCATAACTTTAGCATAGAAGATTAGATCATGCAAGTATAAAATTTATTTCATAAATTACAATTAAAGAATTTATAAAAGGCATGCTTAGAATTAAATTTATCAAAGATAAAGTTTGTAATGCATGTCAATTACATAAACAAATAAAGAGTGTCTTTAAATCTAAAAATCAAGTTAGTATTTGTAAACTACTACAATTAATTCATAAGGATTTATTTGGACCAATTGATATCACAAGTCTAAGAGATAGTAAATATGCTTTTGTGATTATTAATAATTATAGTAGATATACTTAGACATACTTCTTGACATATAAAAGTGATTGTTTTAAATGTTTTACAAAGTTTTACAAATAAGTTCAAAATAAAAAAGATTTTATGATTTCTTCTATTCATAGTGATCATGGTAGTGAATTTAAAATCATGATTTTCAAGAATTTTATGATTAAAATAAGTATGACCATAATTTCTCTACTCTAAGAAATTCATTACAAAATAGAGTTATTAAGAAGAAAAATAGGAGTTTATAAGAGATGGTAAGAACCATGCTTAATGAACATAGCCTACCCAAATATTTTTGGGCTGAATCCATTAACATGATATGCTATATCATGAAAAGGGTTCTTATAAGACTACTATTATCTAAAATTCCTTATGAATTATAGAATAATAAAAGACCCAACATTTCATATTTTAAAGCTTTTGATTATAAATGTTTTATCTTAAATGAAAAGAATGCCTTAGAAAAATTTGATGCAAAATCCGATGAAAGCATTTTTCTTGGATATTCCTCTATTTCTAAAGCTTATTGAGTTTTCAATAAAAGAACTTTAGTTATTGAGAAATCTATCTATATTATTTTTAATAAGTTTTTTAAATTTAAGAAAAATAATTTTGATGATGATTTTGAATTTGATACATTGAATTTGATTGAGAATTCTCCTCTCCTAAGCAACTTGGATATAACTACTTCCAAAGAATCCTTACCTAAGGAATGGAAGTATATAGATGTGCATCCTAAAGAGCTAATTATTGGAGGTACATTAAAAGGTGTTCAAACTCATTCTGCATTTAAATTTTTTTATACAAATGTTGCCTTTTTGTCTCAAATTGAATCTAAATGTATTGTCGATGCTATCAAAGATGACTTATGGGTTTATGCAATGCATGAAGAATTAAATCAATTTGAGAGAAATAAGATATGGATACTTGTTCCTAGACCTAGTGATTATCTTATAATTGACACTAAATGGATTTTTAGGAATAAGCAAGATGAACTTGGTATCATGGTTCAAAATAAGGCTAGATTAGTACCTAAAGGTTTCAACCAAGAAGAAGGTATCGACTATGAAGAGACCTTCATTCATGTGGCAAGACTTGAAGCCATAAGGATATTTCTTGCCTATGCATGTTTTAATAATTTTAAATTATTTTAAATGGATGTCAAAAGTACTTTTCTTAATGGCTTTATTTCTAAAGAAGTTTATGTTGAGCAACTACCTAGATTTAAGAATATTCTTTTTCCAAATTTTAAGTTATCTAAGACTCTTTATAGGTTGAAGCAAGCCCCAAGGGCTTGGTATAAGAGGCTTAGCTCATTTCTTATTAAGAATAAATTTTTAAAAGGTAAAATTGATACCACATTATTTATTAAATATTTTGAAAATAATTTTCTTATTGTTCAAATTTATGTTAATGATATTATTTTTGGTTCTACAAATGAATCTTTGTGTGAATCATTTGCCAAAAGTATGAGCCAAGAATTTAAAATGAGTTTAATGGGTGAATTGATATTTTTCTTAGGATTATAAGTTAAGCAACTAAGTGATGAAACTTTTATTAGTCAAATTAAGTTTTGGATTTATTGAAACGATTGCACATGGATAGTGGTAAGGCCATCAACACACCAATGAGTACTTCTACAAAATTAGATATGGACAATGATGGAGAATGCTTTGATTAAAAGACTTATAGAGGTATGATAGGTAGCTTACTATATATTACTATCACTAGACCTGATATAATGTTTAGTGTTGGACTTTGTGTAAGGATTCAATCTGATCCTAAACAATCTCATTATAAAGCAGTTAAAAAGATTTTTATGCACTTAAAAGAAACTCATAATCTAGGATTATAGTGTCTAAAATTTGAAAATTTTGATTTAATTGCTTATGCTGATGTTGACTTTGCTAGATGTAGAATAGATAGAAAAAGTACCTTTGAAATATGTCAACTTCTTGGTCATGCACTTGTTTCTCGATCTTCTAAAAAATAAAATTCTGTTACATTATCTACAACCGAGGTTGAATATGTAGCAGCAGGTGCATGTTGTGCACATGTAAGATAGATGAAAAACACCTTAGAAGATTAGAGACTTTACTTAAAAAATATCTCTATAAAATGTGATAATACTAGTACAATTTATTTAACAAAGAATCACATTCAAGACTCTAGGACTAAACACATTGATATTAGACATCATTTTATTATAGATCATATTAATAATCATGATATATCTTTAGATTTTATTGATACAAAATATTAATTAGCAAATATTTTTACTAAACCATTGAATGAGGAACAATTCAATTTTATTAGAAGAGAATTAGTCATATTGAATCTTCCAAATGCATGAATTCTTCTCATATATTATTTATAGATAATTATCTTGATTTCTTGGCATTCAAGACTTGAGTTTTCTTTTGAATCAAGATCGTTTACTATTTGATCTCCTATGATTCTTTCTTTTCACTATTTATAAAAGAAGAGATTTATCAAAATGAATCATGATTTTTTTGTATTCACGACTTGATCTTTCATGACTTAAACTTATTTTTCATATGATTATTGGAATATTGATGTAAATTTTGCACCATTGTATCATTCCTTTCTTTTTAATAATGATAAAGGGGGAGAGAGAATTACTAGTTTACACATCTCAAAAGAGAAGCAAAAAATTATTAGTTTACATATTTCAAAGAGAAGCAAAACTTGCTAGCTTGCACATTTCAAAGAAAAGCAAAAACTTGCTAGCTTGCATATTTCAAATAGAACTAAAGACTTGCACTTTTCTCCATTTTGTTGATGACAAAGGGGGAGAAATTATGATAATTTAAAATTTTAATGTTTTGAAATCATATATGTTATGATGTACTTTGATGATTTGAAATTATGCATGCAATACTCATGATTTTATGATGATGATATATGCAATGATATACATATAAAAAAAGTAATGATTATTTTAAAATGATGTATTGCATATGATCACTATGATTCATTATTAAAATTGTTTCTATATGAATTCAAAGGCTAGTGTTAAAAGGTTATCATTCTTTTTTAATTCGAGTTTGTCATATTTCAAAATAGCATATAGACAAGGGGAGTTTAGTTAAAACTCCATCATCAACTGGCTATCATTATCAAAAAGGGGAGATTGTTGAATCCTAGATTTTGATTAAGTTATAAACTAATTAGTGTACGAGAAAAGTGATGCAAGACTAACTTCGATCATGGAAAGGTAAATCGATTGAAGTAAGAGAATCATACGTTAGGCCGGAGTGGATCATGTCAGAGATCGGGCATCGTGCTAGTCATATGTGCCCTGCAAGCCAATCAAGTGAGTGATGACACATGTGACTTGACACGTAGTCTTTTTGCTTATTATATTTTGGCATTTATCACTTTATATTGCTTGTTAGCATATATATATTGTGATGTCCTTGTATTTGTGTAATGGGAATCGGATCATGATGAGATCACGATAACGAGACCGATTCGCCTTTAAACATAAATCCTAAATAATCCTAGTCATAGGTTACTCGAGAGGGACATCGAAATAACTGGACAGACTGGTGTGTTGTATACCCGTCCATATGATGAATGCAGCTAGTCTCATAGTTGCTTGTGTGGGGACACTAGGGATACAATACAGGTGCTCATTGGAGAATGAGTTTACTAATTGATCCGCTTACGGAATGCTGGATGGTTGATGATGCCTTATTGTTAGACAGCGATTCCGTAGTCCTAATGGTGTACCTGGTCCTTAGACTTAAGACACTAAGGATGTCCTGTATGAGTGCTCCACTCTTTGATACCAGACTTATAGGTTTGGCTGTCCCAAATCTAGTACAGCTGGTCATTGGGAGTGGCAATCGACCTTATAGTCAACCTTACGAGGGCTATTGAGTATCAATAGAGGATCATCCACTCTTGGTGTCATGAGAGGAATATCCCATGTATTCTTGCTCAGACCAATCCCCAGCTAGGGTCATTTGGATTGCGAGAGAAAGAGTTCTTTGGGAGAATCCGATTAGAGTGAAACTCGAGTATAAACCATATAGGTCTGATAGCATCATGCCTAATATATGGACTTTGGGATATTAGATGGATGAAGGACTATAGGTACACGGTAATTGAGGACAGATAGGTCCAATGGATTAGATTCCCCTATATCGTCTAGGGACTGCGACGTAGTGGCCTAGTACGCCCGCAGTCGATGAGTTGAGTGAATTATTATGAAGATAATAATTCACTGAGCCAGAAGGAGTTCTAACAGGTATGACTCATGGCCAGCTCGATATTGGGCCTAGAGGGCCACACACATATAGTAGGCATTACGATGAGTAGAGGTTCGGATATGAGATATCCGCCGAAGCCCCTATCTTATTGGATATCCAAAATGCCCCTGAATTATTGGATCCTATGGATGAGATCCAATAAAAGCCCATGTGAGATTATTAGATAGAGATCCACTAATCTAAGAGGCTTGGGTAGTTGGATGGAGATCCAATACCCAATAGGGCAGGATCCATTAGGGTTAAGTTGAAATGGGACCTTTATAAATAAGAGAGAATCAGTGGTTCATAGGCTAGAGCCTTTTGCTTGCCTCTCCTATTCTCCTCCCCCTCTCCACCTCAGAGCAGGCCTGGAGTTTTAAGGAGCGTCGTCAGAGCCCTATTGTGTGGATCACCGCTAGAGAGGAGGGCGATAACCTCCTTCACCCTTTCCAAGAGATCTGTAGGGATTCAAGGATATATGATCTCCCTAAGTAACACAATCTATCTCACACATAGTTTTCTATTTTGCGGATTTTTGTGCACTAATCTTCGCACAACGACGAACATATCTTTGGGAATTGGGGATTTTGTTTTCTGTTCTTCTACCGCACATGTGATGTTGTTAGGATCAAGAGCACTAAGAGGGGGGGGGGGTGAATTAATGCAGTGGTAAAATCACGTCTTCAAAAACTTCGTTGTGATAAAACCATTTCCGACATAAAATCGTTTTCGTAAAGATAGCTTAAAAAGCATAGTGGATGTAAAACAAGAAGGTGATGCAGTTTGCTATGAAAGTAAATTACTCAAAGCATAAACGCAAACTAGATTTTAGAGTGGTTCGGTCAACATGACCTACATCCACTTTCGGCTTCTTCCTCCGATGAGGTCACCGATGTCCACTAGAGGCCTTCCTTTAATAGGCGAAGGCCAATCACCTTTTACACCCCTCTTATCCTTTTACCGGGTTTAGGAGATAACCTTTACAAGCACTCACAATCCTCTCTTACAGATTTCTAACACTTAGAGTAGAGGAGGGAAATCTAAAGAGATTGCAGCAACGTTTCTTTACTTTTAAACTCTTTGTGCTTATATACTTTAACCAGGGATGAGAAGGGTATTCATAGGCTTCAAGTTGATTCAAACTTGGAGCCTAAATCATTCCTATCCCAGGTTCCCCAGGCACGGGCGGTACCACCGCCTAGTGTCAGTCTGACGCTGACACTGCCCTGGGCGGTACCACCACCCAGGTCTAGCAGTACTGTTAGGACCGGAGCGGCACTAAGAGGGGGGGGTGAATTAGTGCAGCGGATTAAAACGTCGGTTTTGACAATCTTTCTCACGATAAAAAAACCGAACTCGGAAAGCTTAACTTGAATGCGTATTCATGAAGATGTGCAGCAAAGGTAATAAAGTAAGTATGAAAGTTTGCAGTAAGATAAGCTGCAACAAAAAAATCCTGCCCAGAGAAACGGTAGTTTATAGTGGTTCGGTCAATCGTGACCTACATCCACTCCCCCGATTCCTCTTCCGTCGAGGCCACCGGCATCCACTAATGATCTTCCTTTATGTTAGAACCCTTGCAGATTCTAAACTTGGGGTTGATCTC
>LVTN01000785.1:19616-31212 GCA_001649415.1 Musa itinerans
CCAATTTTTTCCAAAGAGAATATGCAGAAATTTCAGTAGAAACATGGTGAAAGACACTATCATCAAGCCATTGTCTAATAAACCCAATTGTTTTTCGATCTAACCTCTTCCACTCATCATCTGTCATAGTTGTAGGTTTTGCACTATCCCCCTGCAAAGGTCCATACAAATCTTTGCAATACAAGAGATCTTCCATTCTTGGTTTTCATATCATCCAATTGTTTCCATTCAAACTAATCATACGAGAAATACTATTGGCCTCCATGTTCAAATACAAGATTAAATCACTACAACCCTGCTCTGATACCAGTTGATAGGATATAAAGAGAAATAACTTTTGTATATGAACAAATACTAGCAGGCCATAACATGCAATAGAATTAAATGGAACCACAATCAAATAGAACACCAAAATATATGTGGAAAACCCCTTCAATGTGAAGGGTAAAAACCACGGGGCAAACTAGAGATAATCCACTATGAGAATAATGAATATACAAATCTCAATCTCTTGCCCAAAACCCTAGCAATAATCACAAGAGAATAACTGAGATACAAGGATCACGTCACTATGCACAATATATAAATCCTCCCTAATTCTCCCCGAGTAATCACAGTAAGAATCTACTATGATTTGATCTAACCTGAGATGAAAACACTACTAGATAATTGAGAACAATCTCTTTGCGTTATCCTTGTTTTCTTCCCTTTCTTTCTCTTGTTTTTCTGCCTTGTTCTCCTTTTCTTTGGAATCATGTGGCTGTAGCCTTCTCCCTTGTTGCTATCTTTTTCTGCCAATTTTCTGTCTTGTTCTCCTTTTTTTTTCTGCTGCCAAGATCTATCTCGTTGCTGTAGTTTTTCTCCCAAAAACGCAGCCATCTTTGCTGCAAAATGCAGCTACTACACCTCCTTTATATTGATCTAGGGTTAGGTCAAAGGGATGTGGACTGTAAACTGATAAAGTCCATCATGAGTTTAACCCACTATGAACTGTCAGCCCAACACTTTGAGGCCTGAGAAAACCTGGACAAAGATCCTGGCTGGAAAGAAATACTAGAGTAAGCTTTTCTCATCTTCTCTTGCCACGGTGTCTTCTCTCTACCATTTCAATGAGTCTAAAGCAACTGCTATATCCAATGGATTTATTGGCATGATCTTTCTTTTTCTCTCTCTTCAGAATCTTCTTTCTGAAGTGAAATGTAATGGGCTACTGCACCATAGAGCTCAAAGGTCCATCGAAGACCATAGAAAGCATCTGTCACATTCCAGGACTGATCTCATTCTGTGCATAATTATAATTACAGAAACCTCAATTTAATTTATTGCGGTTGTGAGGTATCAAATTTTGCTGCAAAAACTGCTCTGTAAACAGAATAATGATCAGATGCTATATAATAACTTGAGGTTGTTGATCATAGAAGCGAAAGTAGGATTGAGCAACTGAAAGCTTGAGACATTCGATGAACTGCATATTACTTGCATCGAAAATAGTTAGTTTGATTGCAGATTAATGAAATGGGAAGCTCTGATGAACAAAATCTAAATAGTTATGAGCTGATAGGATTGTCCTTGATTAAAGGCAAATCATCCTAAGCTCCCATCAAAAGGGAGTGTTTGGATTTAATCATCGCTTCTAGTCCGATGGATGGTCTCATCGGTGCAATCTCAGATAGCAAGAAACAACATGAAACGTCTTTATTCAAAGTGCTACTGTTCGACCGAGGAAAGAGGTCGGGGGATGAGCTTGGGAACAAAAAAAACACACCCTTGTAACAAAATCATATTGGAATAGGCTTCCTACTTTAGATATTATTCTATCTAGCATCCTTCAAGCCCTATCCGAGATTTGTAATTTTGTTGACAATGATTCTGCCAAACATATATTTCTTACTTATATCTCAAATTTAATTTGAGAACCTAGTTGGCACATTAGAAGGCCTAAATTATAAAAATACAAAAAAATAAAAATAAAAAAAGTTTTACACCCCCACCGCCTCTCTGCGCTGCCTCTCCCTTGTACAGAAGGGAGGGGCTTCGGGTGAGGGCAGAACAAGAAAACCGAGAGAAATTTTACAAAAAGAAGAAGAGAAAAAAAAAAAAATAGAAGAGAAAAGAGGAAGAACAAAGAGAAGAAAAAAAACAAGAAAAGAAAGGAAAAGAAACAGATGAGGAGGAAGAAAGGAAAAGAGAAAATGAGAAAAACAGATGAGGAGGAAGAAAGAGAAGGAGAAAGGAAGATATATATATATATATATCCTATGGGTTGATTAATTATGACTTAGATTATATAATAATTATATCGTGAGATATTTGCTCATGTTCAGATTTTATATTTTTATAAGAAAATCTATAGAATTATGATGTTGTATCATCCTGACTTCTCACTGGATTGTAGGCATTATGTATTACACTACCCAAAATTTTTGGTCGAACCTCTGACTTAAAGCAAACATCTTAGTTCCCGGTTTTCACTCTCGAGAGCATAGTTCCTGAGATAAGGAATGCAAGATGCTGGACAAACCCAATTCCATTAGAATCCTTAATTAGTATTTATGTCTTCCTCCTCTCACTTTGAACATGACTTTATTACTGATTGTGATGGTTCTCACAACCATTCCTTTAATTCTGCAGGTATTGGCTTCGTCATCAAGGAAGCCAATGGATCGACGATTGCGACTCACAACACACAACGCTACCATAGCACAACAATTAGTTCTGGAAGCCCTCAATTTTGCCGAGCTGGAGGGCCATTGCAATATGGTAATCTGCATCGACACTGACACTACAAACATCATTAACTACGAAAATGGTAACACGAACACCCCCTTCGTTCCTCAAAGCTATTGTTATTAGCATTGCTAACCTGTCAATTCAGAAAATGTTTGTGTTACAAGCTAAATGGTGAATGCTTGCATATTATGCCATAACCACATTTTAGATTACTCTATTGTTGTTGCAGAATATGAGAACATTTGTGACACTATTCATAATCATGGATTTTTGTTATTGGAAAATAATCAATCATTCGAGATATAATAATTAAGTAATTTTAAAATAATTAAAAATAATAATACAGTATTATTTTATAACACTCATGGAACGATTACTCGACCCACCAATAGGTTAATGATATCTCTCCACTGATCCCATCCGATCCATGAACCCAATGAGCCATTTTGAGTGAGTCAGATTGATAAGGTCTCTTGATTGACTGAACAATGAGCTATTTTGACCACATGGATTCGATTCAAGATTTCCACCCAACCCACCGGTGGGTTAAGATATCTAAACTGACTCCGACCCGTGAACCCGATGAGCCGTCTCGTATGGATTGGGTTGGCCTCATGGGACGGTCTGGTTCGGTAGGTAAAAATCTCTTAACTGGCCCGATCCGTCAACCCAACAAGTCGATTTGAACTGGTCGGGTTGACACCATGGGTTTAGTTCAAGAATATTCTCACGCCTTCGCATTTCCCACAAGAACCCGCAATGCCTTGCTAAACTCATTCATGGGCTCCTATCGCTTCTGAAGCTTTCTGATTTTTCCATGATCATTTCCAAGATTAAAAGAGGATTTAGTTGGAGCTAAAAAAGAGGCCGAAGGAGGAGTCATCACATTCCATAAGCTTGTAGTAGAGGATGAATCCTCAAATCTGACAGCTTCTAATACTGCCATTACTGCAGGTCATAAACTTCACAGGAGATATAAGGATACGGCCATGAAGTCCGATGCAAGAAGTTTCTTGATCTAGTTAGAGCTACCAAATAGAGACAACACTCTAATTATCATTAGTCCTATAAATAACATCATAATTCATGAAGTAAAATAGAGTATACACTTAAAAATATCGTGTAAATGTTCTAAGTCAGGTTTACCAAGCATTATGACTTTCAATGACAATTCCATATCTCAACTCCTTAATCCCTTTTTTTAGAGCAAATACTATGAATTTTGAAATATCAAGATAAAGACTCTATTCAAGTCTCGGGATCTTTGTGCTAGTCATAGGTGCCCTATAAGTCAATCACGTGAGTGATGACACACATGACATGATATGTACTCTTTTTACTTATAATATTATTTAAAATTTTATCACTTTATATTTCTTATTACATTTATATATTGTGATATCCATAGATTTGTGCAATGGGAATCGGATCATGATAAAATCATGATAGTGAGACCGATTCACTTTTAAACATAGATCCTAAATAATCTCGATCATAGATTATTCAAGAGGGACATCGAGATAACCGAACAGACAAGTATACTATATATCGGTCTATATGATAGAGGCGATTGGTTTCATAGCTACTCATGTAGGGACACTAGGGATACAATTTATGTACTTATTAGAGAATAAGTTTACTGATTGATTCGGTCACAAAATGTAGGATGGATGATGATGCCTTATTATTAGACAGTGATTTTGTCATCCTAAGATGATCGTGACGTATGTAGATGCGTCGAGATGTCGACGGAACCGAAGAGGACAAGATGGACGATCATAAGGTATGGAGATGTGCCGATATACACACAGATCGTGATGTGAGTGATTGGGCTCACTGGCTCAAGCTTGATCACATTAGGTTGTAGTCCATGATCATTTGGTGTGATTACTAGTACACCTACTATATGCACATACTATATATATATATATATATATATATATATATATATATATATATTGCATACGATGTAGATATATATTAAATATATATGTGTATGACACATCATAGAAGACCGAATCAAAATTTTCTCTCTTGATAATATTAAATCGGTAAATATTAGATAATTAAATTGACCCACATGACCTTCCATCATTATAGAAAGAAATCGATTCCCAATGTAGGTTAAATTAGTTAAGTCCCTCGAGGCTCACCTACATCGTAATTCGATATATTGCCCACGACATAGAGATGGGGCTAGTGACCTGAGTGCTAGTTATAGGTGTCAAGCAAGCCAATCACATGAGTGATGACACGTGTGACTTGACACGAAATCTTTTTTGCTTATTATAATTTAGTATTTATCAATTTATATTGACTATTGCATATATACATGTATATATTCTGATGTCCTTGGATCTGTGCAATGGGAATCGGATCATGATGAGATCACGATAATGAGACCAATTCGCCTTTAAATACAAATCCTAAATAATCTCGGTCATAGGTTACTCGAGAGGGACATCGAGATAACCGGACAGACTAGTGTGCTATATACCCATCCATATAATGGATGTAGCTGGTCTCATAGCTGCTCGTGTGGGGACACTAGGGATACTATACAGGTGCTCATTGAAGAATGAGTTCACTAATTGATCCGTTTACAGAATGTTGGATGGTTGATGATGCCTTATTGTCAGACAGCGATTTCGTAGTCCTAGTGGTGTATCTGGTCCTTAGACTTAAGACACCAAGGATGTCCTGTATGAGTGCTCCATTCTTTGATATTGGACTAATAGGTTTAATTATCTCAGATCTAGTACAACCGGTCATCGGGGGTGGCAGTCAACCTTATGAGGGCTATTGAGTGTCGATAGAGGATCATCCACTCTCGGTGTCATGAAAAGAATATCTCATGTGTTCTTGCTTAGACAAATCCCTAGCTAGGGTCATTCGGATTGAGAGAGAAAGAGTTCTCCGGGAGAATCCGATTAGAGCGAGACTCGAGTAAAAACCGTATGGGTCTGACAGCACCATGCCCGGTATACGGTCTTTGGGATATTAGATGAATAAGGGACTATAAGTACATGGTAACTAAGGATAGACAGGTCCAATGGATTGGATTCTCCTGTATCATCTAGGGACTACAGCGTAGTGGCCTAGTACATTCGTAGTCGATGAGTCGAGTGAATTATTATAGAGATAATAATTCATTGGGCCAGAAAAAGTTTTGATAGGTATGACTCACGGCCAGCTCGATATTGGACCTAGAGGGTCACACACATATGGTAGGCATTGCGATGAGTAGAGGTTTGGATATGAGATATCCGTCGGAGCCCCTATCTTTTTTTATATCCAATAAGCCCTTGAATTATTGGATCCTATAGATGAGATCTAATAAGAGCTCATGAGAGATTATTAGATAGAGATCCACTAATCTAAGAGGCTTGGGTAGTTGGATGGAGATCCAATACCCAATAACGGAGGATCCATTATGGTTAAGTTGACAGGGGACCTCTATAAATAGGAGGGATTCAATGGTTTATAGGCTAGAGCCTTTGCTTGCCTCTCCTATTCTCCTCTCCCTCTCCACCTCAAAGCAGGTCTGGAGTTTTGAGGAGCGTCTTCGCAGCCCTGCTGTGTAGATCACCGCTAGAGAGGAGGGTGCTTGACCTCATTCACCCTCTCCTAGAGACCTACAAGGATTCAGGGATATACGATCTCCCTAGGTAATATAATCTATTCTATACATAGTTTGTTTCATGAATTTTTACGCACCAATCTTCACACGACGACGAACATCTTTTTGGGAAATTGGGGATTTTGTTTTTCTGTTCTTACGCTGCGTATGTGATGTCGCCCCCAAGATTTCCTAACACTAAGGATATAAAATGCTTGGTTGAGTCCCTCGAGGGCATATCATCGAATTAAACTCATCTTGTAATGATGGTGATGACTTAACTAAACATCATGGTTGGTCAAGTCCCTCAAGATCATGATAGTTCATAGGCCGAATAGGATGAGAATCACAAGAAGTTGTGATCTGCAATAGTTGCCTACCTTTTCGGGTTTAGTGTGATTGGTCGAGTCCCTCGAGATTACATTGAGATGCTGATTGGATCCCAATCTCTACTAGAGATCCGCTAGGGATCTCCGATCCATATACCGGATAGAGTTATGTGTTTCACAAAAAAATAGTGGGAGTAGATGAAGATAGAAGTCATTATCTTAATTGTTTACTTTTTGCAAAGTCTGCATGTTATTTATTTCTGCTATATGTTTATTTTCAGAAAATATTGCTTTCATATCCTTTACGTGGCATACTTGATGTCAATTGTCTCACTTGTCCAAATTACACAGATTGGCTCCACAACCTAAGAATCGTTCTCACGGTGGAGAAAATCATGTACGTCCTTGATATAGTGATGCATATGCCCGAGGAAGGTGCTAGTCATATGTGCCCTACAAGCCAATCATACGAGTGATAGCATATGTGATATGACACGTAGTCTTTTTGCTTATTATTATTATGATATTTTCTCAGTTTATATTGCTTGATTCATAAATATATTGTGATGTTCATGGATATATGTAATGAGAATCAGATCGTGATAAGATCATGATAATGAGACCGATTCACCTTTAAACATAAACCCTAAATAATCCTGGTCATAGGTTACTCGAGAGAGATATCGAGATAACTGGACAGACTAGTGTACTATATATTCATCTCATAGCTGCTTGTGTGGGGACACTAGGGCTATAGTGCAGGTGCTCATTGGAGAATTAGTTCACTGATTGATTCGCTCACGAAATGCTGGATGGTTGATGATACCTCATTATTAAATAGTAATTCTGTCATTATAGTGGTGTACTTGGTCCTTAGACTTAAGACACTAAGGATGTCCTATATGAGTACTCCACTTTTTGATACCGGACTTATATGCTTGAAAGTTCCAAATCTAATATAGCCGGTCATTGGGAGTGGCAGCTAACCTTACAAAGGCTATTGAGAGTCGATAGATGATCATCTCTCTCTATATCATAATAAGAATATCATATATGTTCTTGCTTAGACAAATCCTTAGCCAAGGTCATTCGGATTAAGAGAGAAAGAATTCTCTAAGAGAATTCGATTAGAGCAAGATTCGATGAAAATTCATATAGGCTTGGCAGCATCATGCCCTGTATACGATCTCTAGGATATTATATAGATGAAGGACTATAGGTACATGGTAACTGAGAATAGATAGGTCTAAAGGATTAGATTCCCTTATATTGTTTGGAGACTATAGCGTAGTGGCCTAGTACGTTTGTAGTCGATGAGTCAAGTGAATTATTATGGAGATAATAATTTACTAAGCTAGAAGAAGTTCTTATAGGTATGGCTCACGGCCAGCTCGATATTGGGCCTAGAAGGTGTAGGGAAATCTAGGCGCGACAACACATGCATAGCGGAAGAACATAAAACAAAAATCTCAAATTTCCCAAAAGGTATTCATCGTCGTGCGAAGATTGGTGCGCAAAACACCCATGAAACTTAAATCCACATGTGAGATAGATGTATTTTATCTAAGGAGATCGTATATCCTTGAATCTCTGTAGATCTATAGGAGATGGTGAAGGAGGTAAAGCGTCCTCCTCTCTAGCGGTGATCCACATAGTAGGGCTGCGATGACGCTCCTCAAATCTCCATGCCTGTTATGTGAGGAGGAGAAAAGAAAAGGAGAATAGGAGATGGCATCCAGGAAGCCCTAGCCTATGGGCCTTTAGTTCTCTCCTATTTATAGAGGCTCCCATTTAACTAACCCTAATGGATCTTGCCCTATTGGGTACTAAATCTTCATCTAATTACCCAAGCCTCTTAGACTAGTGGGTCTCTACCTAATAATCTCTTATTAGCTCTTATTAGATCTCATCCATAGGATCCAATAATTTAGGGACTTATTTGATATCCAATAAGATATGGGCTCCAATAGATATCTCATATCTGAACCTCTACTCATTGTAATGCCTATCATATGTGTGTGACCCTCTAGGCCCAATATCGAGCTGGCCATAAGTTATACTTGTTAGAACTCCTTTTAGCTCTATGAATTATTATCTTCGTAATAATTCACTCGACCTATCGATTGCGAACGTACTAGGCCACTACACCGTAGTCCCCAAACGATACAAGAAAATCTAATTCATTAGACCTATCTATCCTCGGTTATTATATACTTATAGTCCCTCATCTATCTAATATTCTAGAGACCATATCTAGTCATGGTGCTGTTAGGCCCATACAGTTTCTCATCGAGTCTCGCTCTAATCGGATTCTTCTAGAGAACTCTTTCTCTCTCAATTTGAATGATCTTGGCCAAGGATTTATCTGAACAAGAACACAGGATATTCCTCTTATGATACTGAGAGTGGATGATCCTCTATCGATACTCAATAGCCCTTATAAGGTTAGTTGTCATTCCTAATAACTGGTTGTATTAGATCTAAAACTTCCAAACCTATAAATCTGGTATCAAAGAGTAGAGTACTCATACAGGACATCCTTGGTGTCCCAAGTCTAAGGACCATATATACTACTGGGACTACGAAATCATTGTCTGACAGTAAGGTATCATCAACCATCCAACATTCCGTGAGTAGATCAATTAGTGAACTTGTTGAATCTCGGATTTTGATGATGAAACTAATTGATTGTGTTTAGACGTTTAACTGCATTTTGAGTGATGCAGGTCTACTTGATTAGGATTAGACAATTAACGCAGGAGGAATTGACGTTGTCGCTGGAGATCACGTCAGGATATTGGATGGTAGAAGGCTTCAGACGTCGGGCATCGGACCAAGGAGAGCAGAATTGTGCCAAGGATATCGGGGTTGCGGAGGTCAACCACCGATTGGGCAACAAGCCGCAAGAGAGGACGATGCGCTGAAGAATCGGACGAAGCGCCAACCAATGACGTGCCGGGCAACAGAATGTCAATTCGCGTTATAAAAATTGTCTAGATCGGAGTAGAGTTTTGTCTTGTGTGTGCAGGATTAACTACGATAACGATGAAGACATAAAGCAAAACAAAGTGCCGGAGTCAAGCGCGAAGGATTCGTTGGGAGTTCGAGAGTTCGACAGAAGTCCGAAGGTTCGTCGGGAATGCTGCCAGAACTAGCCGAGAATGAGTAGGGAGCTTGCCGAAGGGCTTTTCGGAAGCTCGCCAAAAGGTTCGTCAGAAGTTCGCGGAGCTCACCGAGAAAGATCGGAGCTTGCCAAAGAAGCTCGTCGGAACTCGCCAAGATCAAATCGTGAAGTCTACGAGCTTGCCGGGAGTCCGCAGAATGGTTTCCGAGAGTTTATCGGAAGACCGACGGAAGTTCGCCGAAAGCTCGCCGGAAGAAGTCTTGACTTATGGACTTTGTAATAGCTTAGAAAATATCTTTAAAATTGTAGTTAGCACGTTAAATAGGGCTAGGATTAGGTGTTAATCCTATGACCCAAGTAGGGGCCAACTGGGCCCAAACTTGGACTTGGTTTGGGCTAAGTTTGAAGCCCAACCAAGAAACCAAGTGTCGGGCGGTGGAACCTCCAGACTGGGCGGTTGCACCGCCTAGCACCCGAGAGCCAGGCGGTGGCACCGCCTGGGCTGGGAGGTTACACCGCCCACCACCCGAGAGCTGGGCGGTGGCACCTCCTGGCTAGGCGGTTGCACCACCCAGCACCCGAGCGCTGGGCGGTGGCACCGCCTGGCTGGGCGGTGGCACCGCCTGGCTGGGCGGTGGCACCGCCTGGCTGGGCGGTGGCACCGCCTGGCTGGGCGGTGGCACCTCCAGCATCGGGAACCTAAGAGAATTCAAATTTTTGGAGCCCAAATTTGAATCCTCTTGAGGCCTATAAAGACCCCTCAAATCTCAGCTAAGAAAGCAACCTTTTGAGAAGTTAGAAGTTGAGAGAAGCTTTAGGAAAAGTCTTGTTTTCAATAGCTTGAGTGTTCACTCCTTTCTTTTCATTGAAATCTTTGTAAAAGGGTGAACCACTTGTAAGAGGTTGTAAGAGGGGTGTAAGAAGGAGGTTGATCTTCGCCTAGTAAAGGAAGATCATTAGTGGATGCCGGTGGCCTCGACGGAAGAGGAATCGGAGGAGTGGATGTAGGTCACGATTGACCGAACCACTATAAACTACCGTCTTCTCTGGTTTACATCTATTTGTTGCTGCTTATCTTACTGCAAACCTTCTTATGTGCTTTACTTCCTCATTATTTTTGTTGCACACCTTTACAAACAAGCTTTCAAGTTAAGTACTTCCGAGTTCAGTTTTTATCGTGAGAAAGATTTTCCAAAACTGACGTTTTAATCCGCTGCACTAATTCACCCCCCACTCTTAGTGCCACTCCGGTCCTAACAATAAACATGTAGTACATGTTGGTTTTGTGATTGTATGGATTGCCAGGCTTATGAATTTATTATGTGTTTATGGTTTAGTTGAGTTAGTTTTGGATTTTGTGAATCATTAAGTGATATAATAGTATGATTATAAACTACACAGGTTTTATGAATTGTGGATTATATAAGTGGATTTTGACTTGAGTATTTTCTTAGTGGCCTCAAATGTGTGATTGGATCCTGGAATGTATTGTTGAATTATAATATTGTCAATTTTTAGTTAGGTTTACACCTCCGGAATGAGGATTAAATTCAGTGGGGTGTGACACCAAGTTTGAATCAACTTGAGGCCTATAAATACCCCTCTCTTCCCTGGTTAAGAAACACAAGTACAAAGAGATTAAAAGTAAGAAAACACTATTGCAATCTCAAGAGAATTCTCCTCCTCTAAATTCTAAGTTTAGAATTCTGTTTAGAGAGAAGTGAGTGCTTGTAAAGGTTGTCTCCTAAACCTGTGAAAAGGAGAAGAGGGGTGTAAGAAGGAGGTTGATCTTCG
>LVTN01000785.1:32705-45714 GCA_001649415.1 Musa itinerans
TATAAATACCCCTCAATTCTCAGCTGAGAATACAACTTTTGTGAAAGCAATAGATTGAGATAAAAGTCTTAGAAAAGTCTTTAGTAAGTCTTCTCTTCAATTGCTTGAGTGTTCACCTCCTTCTTTCTCTTCAAGAATTTGTAAGAGTGTGAACCATTTGTAAAAGTTGTAAGAGGGGTGTTTGTCCTTCCCCTTCAAAGAGATTTGCTAGTGGAAGTTGGGAGCCTCATCGAAGAAGGCTTCGCAAGTGGATGTAGGTCATTTGACCGAACCACTTTAAAATCGGTTTGCGTTTATGTTCATGCATTTAACTTTCTGCAAACCTTTACTTTGCTAAGTTCACTACCCTCATCTTATTACATACGCTTTCAACGCAATCGAAACGATTTCAATCGAAACATTGCTTTTCTCGTACGAAGTTTCCGAAAGTGTTTAAATCGTCGAAAGTTTATCATTCTTTACCGCTGCACTAATTCACCCCCCCTCTTAGTGCCGCTTCAGTCCTAACAGAACTCATTCTCCAACGAGTACCTGTATTGTATCCTTAGTGTCTCCACACGAGCAGCTATGAGACTAGTCGCCTCCATCATATGGATGTATATACAATACACCAATCTGTCAGGTTATCTCGATGTATCTCTCAAGTAACTTATGACCAAGATTATTTAGGGTCTGTGTTTAAAGGTAAATCGGTCTAATTATCATGATCTCATCATGATCCGATTTTCATTGCACAGATCTATGGATATCACAATTTATTTATGCAACAAGTAATACAAAGTGAAAAATTACTATAATAATAATAATAATAAAGACTACGTGTCATGTCATATGTGCCATCACTCATGTGATTGGCTTGTAGGGCACCCATGACTAGCAATCTCCTACTTGACCTAAAGCCAATCACCTATGTGTTTGATTCCCATCAGACTCTTGTGACATTAAAAAATAATTTGAGATGACAACTTTGTTAGTAGATCTATGATATTACTTTGGATGGAACTCTTTCCTCTACTATATCTTCTCGGGCCATGATCTCTCTAATAAGCTGGAACCTCTTCAGAACACTTCTGATGAGACCCGAGTTCCCTCATTTGAGCAATCGCCCCGTTGTTGTCGCAATATAAGGGAATTAGCTCTTCATTACCTAGCATAACTCCTAGATTTGTGATGAACTTCTTCATCCAAACTCCCTCCTTTGCTACCTCTACCACAGCAATGTACTCCACCTTTGTGATCGAGTCAACAGTAGTATCTTGCTTGGAACTCTTTAAGTATACTATTCCTCCATTTAGGGTAAACACATACCTTGAATTAGACTTCCTATCATCGACATCGGACTGAAAACTTGAGTCTATGTAGCCCTCAACCCTAAGGTTACTACCTCCATATACCAGTAAAAGATCCTTAGTTATTCTCAAGTACTTAAGGATACACTTTACTACTTTCTAGTGCTCCAAGCTTGGATCTGCTTGATACCTACTCGTGGCACTCAAAGCATGCACTATATCAGGCCTGGTATATAGCATAATATATATGATAGACCTAATCATTGAGGCATAGGGTATCATATCCATATTTGCCCTTTCTTCAAGAGTCTTTCAGGACATACTCCTAGAAAGTGATATCCTATGTCTCATCGGTATGAGACCTCTCTTGGAATTTTTCATGCCAACCCTTTTGACAATGATGTCTATATACCTAGATGGACCTAAGCAACCGACATACTTTATCTGGACTATTCTTAGACACGAATCCCTTAGGTTGTATCATATACACCTCTTCCTCGAGGTTACCATTGAGGAACATGATTTTCACGTCCATTTGTCAGATCTCATAATTATAGTGTCCTGTAATAGCCAATAGAATTTAGATGGATTTTAGTATGGCTATGGGTGAGAAGGTTTCGTCATAGTCAACACCTTGCCTTTGACGATACCCCTTAGCTACTAACATGGCTTTATAGGTCTCTACTTTTCTATCTACTCCGATCTTCTTCTTGAAGATCCACTTGTAACCAATGGATACAATACCCTCAGGTGCATTAGCCAAGTTCTAAACCTTGTTGGAGTACTTAGAATACATCTTAGAATTTATGGCCTCTTGCCACTTCCTAGAGTCTATACTCGTAATAGCTTCCTCGTAGGTCTAAGGATCAATATTCTCAACATCCTTTCCCCTAATGTGTCCCATATATCTCTCAAGAGGATGAAATACTCTATCGGAACTACGTAAATTCAGAACTTGTGTGCTAAATGGATGAACAAACTCAGGTTGTGGAATGGTGCTTAAGCTAGGTTCTCTAACCTCGCTCAACTCTATCACGCTCCCACTATCTCCACCAAGAATGTGTTCCTTCTCAAGGAACACAACTCTCTTAGCTACAAAGACTTTTTGGTCCACGAGGTGATAATACCCATTAGTTTCCTTGGGGTATCCTATGAATATGCACCGTTCCATCCTGGATTCCAATTTGTCGGGGTTGTGTCTTTTGACATAGGCAGGGCAGCCCCAAATCTTAGCAACCTTAAGATCGGGCTTCTTCCCTTTCTAAATCTTATATAAAGTAGACACCATCAACTTAGTGAAATTTCTTTTCAAAAGGTAAGTTGCAATCTCTAGGGCATATTCCTAAAATGAGACGGGGAGATCGACGAAACTCATCATGGACTGCACTGCTAGTCATAGGTGCCCCGTAAGCCAATCACATGAGTAATGACACGTGTGACTTAACACGCAGTCTTTTTGCTTATTATTATTATTTGACATTTTATCACTTTATATTGCTTGTTGCTTGAATATATTATGATGTCTATAGATCTATGCAATGGGAATTGGATTGTGATGAGATCACGATAATGAGACTGATTCACCTTTAAACACATATCTTAAATAATCTTAGTCATAGATTACTCGAGAGAAACATCGAGATAATTGGATAGACTAGTGTGCTGTATACCCATCTATATGATGGATGTAGTTGGTCTCATAGATGCTCGTGTAGGGACACTAGGGATATAGTACAAGTGCTCATTGGAGAATGAGTTCACTGATTGATCCACTTATGAAATGTTGTATGGTTGATGATGTCTTATTATCAAACAGCGATTTTGTAGTCCTAATGTTGTATCTGGTCCTTAAACTTGAGACACCAAGGATATCCTGTACGAGTACTCCATTCTTCGATGCCAAACTTATATGTGATATTGGGCCTAGAGGGTCACACACATATGGTAAGCATTGCGATGAGTAAAGGTTCATATATGAGATATCCGTCGGAGCCCCTATCTTATTGGATATCCAATAAGCCCCTGAATTATTAGATCCTATGGTTGAGATCCAATAAGAGCCAATGAGAGATCATTAGATTGAGATCCATTAATCTAAGAGGCTTATGTAGTTGGATGGAGATCCAATATCCAATAGGGCATAATCCATCACGGTTAAGTTAACATGGGACCTCTATAAATAGGAGGGAACCAATGGTTCATAGGCTAGAGCCTCTCAGGGTTGTCATCTATATTCTCCTCCCCTTCTTCTCCTCGGATAGTAGGCTTGAATATTTGAGGAGCATCGTCGCAACCCTGTTGTGTGGATCATCGTTAAAAAGGACGATGCTTGACCTCCTTCACCCTCTCCTAGAGATCTGCAAAGATTCAGGGATATACGATATCCCTAGGTAACATAATCTATCTCACATATACGCAGTTTTAAGTTTCACAAATTTTACGCACCAATCTTCGCAGGATGATAAACACATCTTTAGGAAATTTAGGGATTTTGTTTTATGTACTTCTGCTACGCATGTGATGCCCCCCAAGATTTCCCTACACGCACCATATCTAATAGTATATGATTCCTCCTTTGGGATACACCATTGAGCTGGAGTGTATAAGGAGGTGTCCACTGGGATATAAACTCATGGTCCTTAAGGAATTGGGTGAACTCTGTACTCAAGTGCTCACCTCCTCGATCTGATCGAAGAGTCTTGATACTATTTCCAATCTAATTATCCACTTCATTCTTATATTTATTGAATTTCTTGAAGGCCTCGAACTTGTACTTCATCAAGTACACATATCTATACTTTGAGAAATTATCAATAAAAGTAATGAAGTAAGAGTGGTATGAGTTGACATGGGACCACATACATCATAATGTATGAGTTCCAACAACTCAGTGGCTCTCTCTCTCTAGTTCCACTAAATGGAGAATTTGTCATCTTTCCACGAAGGCAAGGCTCGCAAGTTACATATGACTCATAGTCGAATAGATCTAGGTATCCACCCTTCATCATCTTTTGAATCATTCCTTTATGGATATGATCTAGCCTACAATGTCATAGGTTTGCATTGTTCACCTCATCTTGTTTCCTCTTAGACTCACTTATATTTATGATATGTGGAGCAATATCTAGCATAAACAAACCATTATACAATGTTCCTCTGGTGATGATCTTATCATCTAATATTATTGAATAACCATTGTTCTTAAAATCTAATTTACATCTACTAATTTTCAAACATAAAATAAAAATAATATTTTTGATAATAAAATAAATAAAATAGTAAGCATCTAATCTAATAATAGCTCCACCAAGCAGATGTAGGGTGACCTCGGCAATAGCCACTATAATAACTTTTGCTCCATTGCCCATCTTGAGGTCCATCTTGCCTCTCACTAATCTTCTAGATCCTGCCAGAACCTACAACGAATTTTAGATGTGATAAACACTATTGGTATTCAATACCCATATGTTATCATAAGATTTTTGACAAATGGAGACTGATTATGAATGTACCTGAAGCTTCTCCAAGCTTCTGTTTTGCTCTCTCTATAAGGTACTCTTTGTAGTTCCTCTTCCAATACCCATCTTTGCCGAAGTTGAAGCACTGGCCTTTGTCCTTTATTGGGTCTTTCTTAGCAATATTTGCTTTACCTGATCTGCCCTTGCTCTTTTTCTTCTTAAGAGACTTTTCTACTTTCATTTTCTTTTTTGTCTCACTAGCATATAGAACTAGCTTCTCTTTCTTAATGGTGCTCTTTGCCTCTCTCAACATATTGAGGAGCTCGAGAAGAGTCACCTCAAGCTTGTTCATATTAAAATTTATTATGAATTGAGAAAAAAAATATGGTAGGGACTGAAGTACAAGATCTATACACAAGTCATCCTCTAGGGCCATCCCTAGACCTATGAGTTTCTTTATCTACTCAATCATCATTAAGACATAGTTCTAAACTGGTATCCCCTCAATCATCTTGGCACGAAAGTCATATCGCTGAGTCCTTCCCTATTCCTTAAACAATTTGTGGAGATATAGAAGAATAGATCTAACATCCATCTTTTACTACTGTCTTTATAACTCAGGAGTCATAGAGCCCAACGTGTAATACTGAGCAAAAGTGGAATCGTCTATGTACTTTATGTAGCGAGCAATCTCATCCTCACTTGCCCCTTCCTCGGGCGTAGGCATCACTGTATCATGGACATACATGATTTTCTCCACCGTGAGAATGATTCTTAAGTTGCGGAGCCAATCGGTGTAATTTAGAATAATGAGGCGGTTGACATCAAGTATGTCACGTAAGGGATTTGAATGCAACATATTTATGAAAATAAAGATGTATCAGCAGTAAATAACATGCAGATTTTATAAAAAATAAAATAATTAATATAAGGACTCTATCTTAATATGCTCCCACTATTTTCTCACGAATCACACAACTCCCTCCGGTATGTGAATTAAAGACTCCCGACAGATCTCCATTTGAGATTGAGATCCAATCAGCGTCTTAACATAACCTCGAGTAACTCGACCAATTACGCAAAGCCCATAAAGGCAGGCAACTCTTGCCAATCACAACTCCTTATGATTCCCGTCCTGTTTGACCTTCGAACCACCATGGCCTTGAGTGACTCGACCAACCATGGTGTTCGGTTAAGTTATCACTATCGTTACAAGATGAGTTTGATTCGATAATATGCCCTCGAGTGACTCGACCAAGCATACCATATCCTCAAGTCACCGGTGACATCTCTATGTCGTAGGCAAGATAGCAAGTCATAAAATAGGTAAGTCTCGAGTGACTCGACCAACTCAACCTACGTCAGGAATCGGTCTCTACCTATAATGATAGAATGTCATGTGAGTCAATCTAATTACCTCACGTTTACTGATGTAATATTATAGAAAGAGGAGATTTTTTATTTGGTCTCCTAATATGACGTGTTACACTCATACATATTTAATATATATCTACATCGCATGCAAATATAAACATATTTAGTATGTGTATAAGTAATCATACATCACATGAGTAATTAAACCAGATGATCATAGACCACAACCTAATGTGATCAAGCCCGAGCTAATGGGCCTAATCACTCACATCAATATGTATGTGTGCAATGGTACATTTTCATGCCTTGTGATAGTCCATCTTATCCTCATCGGTTCCATCGATATCTCAGCGCATCTCCATGAGTCACGATCGTCCGCCTCACCCTCTTGGGTCCTACTATGTCTTCCATGCTCTCGTTGTGCCTCCTAATGTAATTACAACATAATCACAAGCACGAAGGCCCAACAATAAACGAGAAATAAATTGGAGGCTCACAGGCCCCAATAATAATTATTATTATTATAATCACATGTACACACATCAGATGGTCCATGATCATTCGTCTACATCATACATCACATGTATTCATCATCATTATGTAGGACTATTAGAAAATAATAATAATAATTAATTAAATATTTTAATTAATTAATATTTTCTAAAATTTAGGACATGTAGGAAATTTTCTGAATTATAAGGGCATTTTGATAATTTAGATAAAAAACAAAGCTCAAAATTTTTAAAATTCTTAGCGATAAAACTATTCTTTTGCCCAAAAACCCTACTGCCCTACCTTTACTGCATTGCAGCCATCGCCACCCTACCAATGACGGCCACTATAGCGGGTGGGGGCGTCGCCCCTACGAGCACCGCTGCCACTACGGGTGGTTTTGCTCGTGGGCGCAATACCCGCAAGCGCTGCCGTAGCCCCGGCGGGTGGGCACCACCGCCCCTACGGGCGATTCTACCCATAGGCGCAGCGCCCGCAAGCGTTGCCACCTCTGCGGGCTTCTCTGCCCATGGGCGCAACGCCCGTAGGCAACACTACAATCGCTCGCAAACAGTGCTACCCCCGTGGGTGGGCACACCTACGGGCAGTTTTGCTCATAGGCGCAGCGTTGGCATGGGCAATGGCGTCGCCCCTACTACTGCCTGCCTGTGGCTCGCAACTAGTCGCCGCCACAAATGGCTAAGGCTGCAAGCAACCTTTGGCCATTCTACGAGCGTAGCAAGGGCAGCAACAGTTGCTGCCCTTTCTCACATTTTACGTCAATAATTTTGACGATAAAATTCTTCCTAAAACACAATACACAGTTTAAAACTAATCTTTCACACAAACAACTTGGCTCTGATATCATTGTAGATAAATCTAGGGGCGACATCACATGCGCAGTGGAAGAACATGAAACAAAAATCTTAAATTTCTCAAAAAAGTGTTCATCATCATGCGAAGATTGGTGCATAAAAAACCCGCAAAACTTAATTCCACGTGTTAGATAGATGTATTTTACCTAGGGAGATCGTATATCCCTAAGTCCTTATAGATTTGTAGGAGAGGATGAAGGAGGTCAAGCGTCCTCCTCTCTAGCGATAAGCCACATAGTAGGGCTGTGACAACACTCCTTAAATCTCTTCGCCTGATATCTGACGAGGAGAAGGGGAGAGGAGAATAGGAAGTGGCAACTAGGAAGCCCTAGCCTGTGGGCCTTTAGTTCCCTCCTATTTATAGAGGTCCCCAGTTAACTTAACCCAAATGGATCCTACCATATTGGGTATTGGATCTCCATCCAATTACCCAAGCATCTTATACTAGTAGGTCTCTATCCATTAATCTCTTATTAGCTCTTATTGGATCTCATCCATGGGATCCAATAATTTAGGGGCTTATTAGATATCCAATAAGATAAGGGCTCTAGTGGATATCTCATATCTGAACCTCTACTCATTGTAATACCTACCATATGTGTGTGACCCTCTAGGCTTAATATCGAGCTGGCCGTGAGTCATACTTGTCAGAACTCCTTCTGGCTCTATGAATTATTATCTCTATAATAATTCACTCGACTCATCGACTACAGACATACTAGGCCACTACGTCGTAATCCTCAAACGATACAAGGGAATCCAATCCATTATACCTATCTGTTCTCAGTTATCATATACCTATAGTCCCTCATCCATCTAATATCTCAAAGACTGCATACTAAGCATGGTGCTATCAGGTCCATATGATTTCTCATCTAGTCTCACTCTAATTGGATTCTCCCGGAGAACTCTTTCTCTCTAAATCCGAATGACCTTGGCCAAGGATTTATCTGAGCAAGAATATACAGGATATTCCTCTTATGATAGCGAGAGCAGATAATTCTCTATCGACACTCAATAGCCCTCGTAAAGTTAGTTGCCACTCCTAATAACCAGTTGTACTAGATCTAAAACTTTCAAACCTATAAGTCCAGTATCAAAGAGTGGAGTACTCATACAGGACATCCTTGGTGTCTCAAGTCTAAGGATCATATACACTACTAAGAGTATAGAATCGATGTTTGATAGAAGGTATTATCAACTATCTAATATTTCTTGAGTGGATCAATTAGTGAACTCATTATCAAATAAACACCTGCACTGTATCCTTAGTATTCCTATACGAGCAACTATGAGACCAACCGCTTCCATTATATGGACGGGTATACAATACACTAATCTGTTTGGTTATCTCGATGTTTATCTCGAGTAACCTATAACCAGAATTATTTAGAGTATATATTTAAAGGTAAATCGATCTCATTATCGTGATCTCAATACAATCTAATTCCCATTGCACAAATCCATGGATATCATAATATATTTATACAACAAGCAATATAAAGTGAGAAATTATAATAATAATAATAATAATAAAGATTGTGTGTCAAGTCACACATATTATTACTCATGTGATTGGCTTGCAGGGCACCCATGACTAGTAGAGGATCACACACATATGGTAGGTGTTGCGATAAATAGAAGTTTGGATATGAGATATTCGTCGGAGCCTCTATCTTAATAGATATCCAATAAGCCCTTGAATTATTGAATCCTATAGATGAGATCCAATAAAGGCCAATGAGAGATTATTGGATAGAGATCCACTAATCTAAGAGGCTTGGGTAGTTAGATAGAGATCCAATACCCAATATAGTAGGATCCATTAGGGTTAAGTTGATAGGGGACCTCTATAAATAGGAGAGAACAAAAGGGTCATAGGTTGCACTTCTTGGTTGTCATCTCATATTCTCCTCTCCCCTTTGGCTCCTCTACCAATAGGTGTGGAGATTTGGGCAGCAATTCAAGGAGAGTCTTCACAACCCCTACAATGTGGATCATCGCAAGAGAGGAGGTTGCTTGACCTCCTCATCCTCTCCCACAGATTTGCAAGAATTTAGGGATATACGACGAACACCTTTTGGGAAATTTGAGATTTTGTTTTATGTTCTTCCGTTGCATATGTAATGTCACCCTTAGATTTTCCTACAGTGGTATTAAAGCTAGGTTATTCGTGTGAAAGATTGGTTTCGAATTGTGTGTCTTGTGTTTTAGGAAGAATTTTGTAGTCAAAATTATTCGTGCAAAAGGCGAGAAAGGGCAGCAACTGTTGCTGCCCTTACTATGCTCGCAGAGTGGCTAAAGGCTGCCTACGACCAACGAGCTGTAGTAGGTGCCACCAGTGGGTTGGGCGCTCGCAAGTCACCTGTAAGCGGCGACGCCCGCAGGCGAGCCCCTTGCGGGCGGCGCTTACCCACAGGGGCGACGACCCCACCCCTCGCAATGGCTGTCGTCGATAGGGTGGTAGCGACTGCAACATAAGAGAACCGTGAGGAAGGGGGATTAGGGCTTCTTAGGGCAAAAGGATAATTTTGTCCCTCAAAATTTGAGAAATTTTAGGTTTTGTCTTTTCTATCCAAATTATCTAAATACCCCTTAAAATTTAGAAAATTCTCTATATATCCCAAATTTTATGGTGTTAAAAAAATGTTGCTCCTTTGTGTCCCACTTACTGCTTGAATTGCTGGTTTCTGTTTTGAATTTTTCGACTGTTTTCTTGAGGCAAACTATCTCATGTCTTGTTTCGTCAAGCATGACCTCGTACCTCTCTTTAGTGTTCTTGATAGATGAATTCATGTGCTCTATCTGCACCTGGGCATCTTCAATTTCAACTTGCTTTGCTAAAAGCCTTTCTTGATTTTTCTCTGGCTTCAATAGACATTTCATGCGATGCTGAAGCTAAACCTTTTATTGCTTTTTTGACCTTCTCTCCTTCATCTCTACTAGTGTTAGAGTTCATTAAAGAGCTTGTTCCTCTCCAACAGTCTCTCGATATATGGTGCAACAATCTTCTCCTTGTTGAGTGCCTGTAACTTCTCCTCTAATTTCTTAAGCATAGATTTGAACAGTTCAATTGCCTTTGTCATTGGGAAAAATATGATAAAACTGAATAAATTTCTTTCTCTCTTTGTATATCAAAATGGGATCCTCATCAAAATATCAACTAGAACAACATAAATAATAGAGCAATAAATCAATCACATAGTGAGACCAAATTTTTAACATGGAAAACCCAATATGGGAAAAACCACGGGACCATAGTCCGCCTCAAAATTCCACTATTAATAGTAAGGATAATAGGTTATAATAAGTCTTCTATAGAATAACAAGAGGATCACAATAACATCAAGGTCATATATCTTGGTTTAAGAATAGCCTATCTTCATCACATAGATAGATCTCATCATAAGAGAATTTTAGGTCTCACAAAGTGGATATAGCAGGAAAGTATCTCGGAGAAGATAAATTGCAGATCAACACCAGTAGAATTATAGAGCTTACTGCAAGGATTCTTTGCATAAAATTTGGGCCAAAACTGACAATGTTTGGCCACTGATCGTCAAGCAGAAAACTCAATATCCTAATCTTTCTCTCTCTTTATTCTCTCTCTCTCTTTCCTCTTGCTGTGCGCTGCCGCCATTCTCTGCATGCAGGCACGTTGCCCTCTCTCCTTTTTCTCTCTCTATTCTTCTCTCTCTTTGTGCCGCCATCGCTTGCTGCGCGCGCTCGCTGCTATCTCTCACATTCATTGCCCTCACCTTTTGCCTTTTATTTATCTTTGATTTGGGCTCAAAAAGGCCCAATTGTCCAAGCCCACATATGAGTTGGACCCAACAATTCTCCCCCTCTAGCTCATATGGTGGGCTGTACTAAGCCCGCTCTTCGCCTACATGCTTCAAGCTTTTCCTTAGGCAAAGATTTTGTCAACATATCTGATCCATTCTTATTTGTGTGCACCTTTTCTAACTGTAATTCTTTCATCTCAAGCACATCACAAATCTAGTGATATCTCACATCAATATGCTTGGATCTAGAATAGTATGTTGAATTCTTAGAGAGATGAATAGCACTTTGACTGTCACAATAAACAGTATATCCTTCTTGTTTCAAGCCCAATTCCTGTAAAAACTTTTTCATCCATAAAGTTTCCTTGCAGGCTTCAGTAATTGTTATGTATTTTGCTTCTATGGTTGATAGAGTAATATAATTCTGTAACTTTGATTGCCAAGAGACTGCTCCCCCTACAAATATCATCAAGAATCCCGAAGTAGACTTCCTGGAATCAGTATCACCTGCCATGTCTGCATCTGTGTACCCTTCTAACACAGGTTCATCACTACCAAAACATAAACACAACTTGGAAGTATCTCTTAGATATCTTAATATCCATTTCACTACTGCCTAATGTTTCTTACCAGGATTAGAGAGAAATCGGCTGGCAACTCCAACTGCATGAGCTATATCAGGCCTAGTACAAACCATAGCATACATCAAACTGCCTACTGCAGATGAGTAAGGCACTCTGGACATTTCTTCTTTTTCTTTCTCACTTGTAGGACATTATTGCGAACTAAGCTTGAAATGACCTACAAGTGGAGAACAAACTACTTTGGCTTTACTCATGTTTGAATCTTTCAATTACCTTTTTAATGTAAGTCTCCTGAGATAGCCAAATCTTCCTTCTGTTCCTATCCCGAAGAATCTTCATGCCAAGTATTTGTTTCACCAATCTTAAGTCTTTCATGGCAAAAGACTTACTTAACTCTCTTTTAAGCTTTTCAATTTTACTAGCATTATGGCCAACAATCAGCATATCATCAACATATAGTAGTAGAATAATAAAATCATCATCTGAAAATTTCTTCATAAACATACAATGATCAGATGTAGTTCTATTATACCCTTGGCCTATCATAAAGGAATCAAACTTTTTATAACACTATCTAGGTGTCTGTTTGAGTCTATATAAGCTTTTCCTAAGCTTACACACCATATTTTTTTTTCCCTTGACTTTAAAACCTTCTGGTTGCTTCATGTAAATTTCTTCTTCTAAGTCACCATGAAGAAATGCTATTTTCACATCAAGTTGCTCAACTTCTAAATTCAAGTGGGCAACCAAACCAAAAACAACTCGAATAGAGGATATTTACACCACAGGAGAAAATATTTTTTCAAAGTCAATACCTTTCTTCTGATTGAATCCTTTCACAACTAGTGGTACCTTGTATCTTTGTTGTGAGCTATTATTTTCAATTTTTAATTTGTAAACCCACTTATTCTTTAGAGCTTTCTTCTTTTTAAGCAACTTTACTAAGTCATAGGTGTGGTTCTCAAGTAAGGATCTTATTTCTTCTTGCATAGCTTTAACCCACTCATTCTTATGCTCATGTAGAATAACTTCTTAGTAAGTTTCTAGCTCACCCCATCAGTAAACATAACATATTCATGTGGAGGATATTTGGTAGATGGTTATCGCTCTCTAGTGGATCTTCTCAATGGAATCTCAACTGGTGGTGGAGGT